>VZSR01003022.1:3527887-3542299 GCA_013398615.1 Brachypodius melanocephalos
GTGGCAAGCAGAGGATGAGCTGAGGAGAGTGGGGCCAGCCGGGACCACGGGGTCAGTCATGGAACCACCAGGGCTGGGAAAGACCTCCAAGGTCATGAAGTCCAACGGTGACCCCAGCACTGCCAAGCCCACCACTAACCCATGTCCCCAGCTGCCACATCCACACGTCTTTTAAACTCCCCCAGCGATGGTGACCCCACCACTACCCTGGGCAGCTGTGCTAGGGCTGGACAGACCATTCAGAGAAGAAATTTTCCCCAATGTGCCATCTAAACCTTTCCTGGGGAAACTTGAGGCTGTTCCCTCCCATCCTGTCACTTGTTTCCCGGGTGAAGAGAGCGATTTCCCCCGGCTCCAGCCTCTTTGGAGGCGTTTCCCAGCCTGAAGCCGGAGGGTGCTGCCTGTCCGGGTACAGCCCTGAGGATGCTCCCGCTGCCCTCTCCAGCGCGGGGAACTCGGCGACCTTCCAGATCCTTTCCAACCCAAACAGCCCCACGATTCTCCGAATCGCAGCCTGCCTGGAGAGCCCTAATGGGGCTCATGTGATGAGGTTTGCCCTCTCCGGAGCACTCAGCGTTTCCCCGGCGCTGCGCCTCGCTCGGCCAAAGCTCCTGAAGACAAACACCCTTAATTACCCCGTCAGCGAGTAAGTGCCGCTTTGGGGTTTCACATGTTTTGCTGTGCCGCCGGCTGTCCTTGGCGTGGGTGTGGGTCACCCATCCATCAAGGCCTGAGCAAACTGCGGCAGCCAGCGACAATGAGGCCCGGCCCGGGCGGCAGCTGCTGCTCCCCGCCCGCGGCTGCCGCTCCCACCGCTCCCGGCCCCGGTCCCCCCGCTCCCGGCCCCGGTCCCCCCGGGTGTTGTTCGTGCTCGCAAATGAGGCGCCAGCATCCCGCGGCCCTTTGATGGGATGTGCTCCATGATGTGGAACAGAACAGGAAGGGGCACACGGAGCTGCTCTCCCGGGGTGACGCGGGTGAGCGTGGGGACAGCGCTGGGGACAGCGCTGGAGGCGAGCCTGGAGTGAAGTGGAGCAGCCCGGGGAAGGGGAAGGAGAGGGACAGTGGGAAGATGTTCCAGATCTTTCTGGTGTTCTGAGAATCGGAAGAGCAGCTCTCGGTTGTGTGAGTCCACTGCGATGTGTTTTGTGAAGAAAACAGCAGCAGAGAGCTCAGCACCAGCCAGGACAGCCCTGGGGAGCCGGGTGTGTCCTGGCACATCCTCACTGCTCCGCAGGGGCTGGGATTTGCAGAGCATCCCAGTACAGGGAGAGCCACAGCCACGGTCACCCTGCAGAGGCAGAGCCTTTGTCCCTTTGTCTCCTGCAGAACCTCTCCTGTCCCAGGCCCCTCCACCCATGGAGGTAACAGCTGGAAAACCTCAGCTTAAAGCTCAGCTGATCCCTGAGAGAGCCCAGGCAATGAAACCCCTGCAGCCCCAGAGATGGGGTCAGGAGAGCAGCCACTGCTGCCTGGGCTGCCAGGCCAGGACAGCTGGGTGCTGCCTGCACAGGCCTCACTGGAGACACATTTTCCCTGGGTTCTGTGCCTCTGGACATTGCAGCAGCCCCCGGGGCCACAACCATGGAGTCTTCCTCTCTACACTCTGCATCTCCTGTGTGCTGGAGGCCTCAAGCAGCTGCTCTGAAGGCCAGAGCTGCTCCACCAGCTGCTCTCCTGGCCAGCAGGAGCTGCAAGGACCCAGGGTTACAGAGAACTTCCCTGGCCAATCGAGTGCTGCAGGGCAGAGCTGAGCCAGGGGAGCCTGGATGGATCCCTAAACGTATCCTGCTTTCCCCAGGCTTTCCCCCGAAGCCCAGCTGCCGTCTCCTCCTGGCAGGGAAAGCAGAAAGGCAAATATTGCTCCTCTCTTAGTGGCTGTGTGATGTTTGCAGGGACAGCTGTAGCACTCTGTGTGTGCAGGGCTCAGCTACAGCCCCTCCACAGCCTGGGCTGCAGCTGTGCTGGGCTCTGTGTCTGGGAAGGAAAAGCCATTTCACCTGTTGCCATTTGTTGAAGGGAAAGGAGATGTAGGTGTTCAGCCCTTCAGCACACCCCGCAGGACAGACACACGGACACAGCTGGCTGCACAGCCCAGAGGGGGCTTCACCCTCTCTGTGTCACCCCGGGGCCTCCCTGATCTGCATCGTCCTGCTAAAGCCGAGCCTGAGCACAGGTGACACACAGACCCCTCAGGCCAGCAAGACACCAGACCTGCCTGTGTTTAACCCCGCTCTGCAGGGTCACCCCTTGCCCTGCTCTGGCCAGAAGCACTGCTGGAAGCCCAGCACTGCCATGCGCACAGGGCTGACACTCCGCTGTGCCTGGCACAGATCCTCTGGTGCGCTGGGATGTGGAGCTGCTCTCCAACCCCCTGCAGCCCAGCACAGCCCTGCTTTGCCTCACCCTGCACCTCTCAGAAGCCTCGGGGATGGGGCATCCCGAGCTCTTGTCCTGCCAGAGCCCCTACAGGGCCAACCCCAGCCCCACACCACGGCCAGAGCTGCCGGACCCCAAGGGCCAAGCGAGGTGACCCCAATCCTGGCAGAGTCACCCCTGCACAGCATTTCATGGCAGTGGGGCAGCCCCCCAAACCCGCGATGCCCAGGAAAGGGCTGGGCAGGGGGGCAGAGGGTTGGGGATCCCTGCACCACCCCTGCACCCCTGCACCACCCCTGCCCTGCCCGGCCGGGGGAAATGGGACAGGGGGCGGCCCCGGGGGGGCCGGGGCCGGGCGGCCGGGGGCTGTACAAGGCTGGCAGGCATTGGGCGAGGGGCAATTGGTGCTGGAGAGCTCCTCCAATGGCTCCGCTCTTTGCTGGAGCCCGGCGCTGCAGGGGCAGGAGGGGAACGCGTGGAGAGGGTCCAGAACCTCCGTGAGAAGCTCCTGCATCTCCCTCGCAGCTCCTGCGCCTTCAGCACCAGCTCCATCACCTCCTCCTGCAGCTCCGACACCTCCCTGTGCATCTCCTGCACCTCCGGCCTCTCGGTTCCTGCATCTGTTGCAGCTGCAGCAGCTCGGTCGGGATCTCCTCCGCAGAGCAGCGGCTGCTGTTCCCCGCAGGTCTGGGGCTGGGGCTGGGGCTGGCTGGGAGCTGGGGGTCCAGGAGCCCCCGGGGGTTCCTGCTCTGCCCAGGGAAGGGAGAAATGGGGCACAGGGGAGGAGCTTGGGGGGCTCCGGCAGCCTGAGCCTCGGGAGGCCGCTGGGACCCCCAAGAGGAGCCGTTCCCAGGCCATTCCATGGATCTCACAGGAGGGGCTGGCAGCCAGCCTTGCCCATCCCAGCGTCCTCTTCTCACACTGCAGAGAGATTTTCCTTCTGCTTTTAGCGCGGTGCTGTGAACCAAAGGGCCTGATGCTGCTGATTCTGCATCACCCATCCCAAAACCCGCCCTGGGAGCTGCGGAGCTCCTGAGCAGGCTGCTCAGTGAGAGGGGGGGTCATGGAGGGGGCACGGCTGGGGCACCCCCGGCCAGGGCTGAGCGTGGGCAGGGCTGGCAGGGACAGCCCTGGCAGGAGTCCCGTGGTGGGCACATCCCTGTGGCTGCACCCGGCACACCCAGCGCTGCTGGCTCGGGTCAGCTGCCCCCAGTGAGCTGATTCTGTTCATTCCCTGCAGGCTGCCCCCTTTTCCCCAGCAAGGGCTCCATCCTCAGCAGCTCTGCGTGTCCCCGGGGCGCTGGCCAAGGGACAGCCACACACCTGGGCTGTGAGACAGAGCTGAGGGCAACCTGAGCCACCACAGCAGGTCCTGCTGGCACCTGCCTGTCCCCTTTGCTGCCTGTCCCCTCTGCTGCCTGTCCCCAGCCTTGTCCCACACCAGACTCTGGGAGGAGGATCTTGCTGGGCTGGAGGTCACTGTCGTGGCTCCAGTGCCTGTAGGAGAGGTGGCAGGAGGGTGCCCCAGCAAGTGATGCCCATGGGGAGGCTGGGCTGTCCCTGGTCCTCTAGGGAAGGGGCTGGAATCCCCAGGTGCCTCCCCAACTGACCAGGGGCCCACCATCCTGTAGGGCTGGGCTTCTGAAAGCTGCAGACCCCAGACTGCCCATCTCCCTTGGGTCTGGACCTGGGGGGTGACTCTTTAACCCATCAAGCTTTGATATCTCTATTTCTGGTGTGTGTGTGTAGCTGCTGAGCAGGTTAAGTGCTCATTACAGCCAAGCTGGGCTGTGTGAGGGAGAGTAAATCAGCTCAGGGCGCGCTCAGCACAGCAAACACGGCTCTTCTGTGCCTCCCCCCATGCTGTTTATTATCTGCTTTTAACGTGTTTGTGTTTTTATTTCAGTGGATCAGCTGTCTTTTAATGGCTGGCTGTTACGTTCTGTGCTCAGAGTTGAAAATGTGTTTTATTGTTGGTCTCTGCTGCTTGGTAAAAAACTTCAGTGTGGGAAAATGATTGGAAAAATCCTAACTCTGAATGTCCTGACACTGCCAGGGAGAGCAGGGCAGGCTCCTCCAGTGCCAGGACACTCCACAGGAGGCTGGAGCACAGAGGAAAGGCAAAATGCAGTGATAAGAGCATAAAACACTGGTAGTGGGTACTGCAGCATCTGAAGTACCGGAGAAAGTAACACAGCCATCTTCCAGCTCCACTTAAAACAATTTATTTATTGGTAATGCTTAAAAAAACCCAAAAAACAAACAATAGAGAAAACCAAACTGATGCACAGACCACTCAATCACATGCTCTATCACACCAGGTACAGACTCAGGAGTGCTGGGACACTGGAAGTGCTGTGGGTGCCAGAGCCATGCCAGGAGGTTGTAGGTGCTTGGGACGAGGTGACACCGGACCTGAGTGCCCTGGGACAGTGGCACTGGCAGGGCTGCTGCAGGTGCCCACATCTGGCATTTGTCCCCACTGCCCGTGCCTGCCAGCTCCCCCACAGCACCCTGGCTGACCCACGGCCGCTCCCCAGGTGAGCCTCCTGCTCTTTTGGGAATTCCTGCTCTCCCCACACCCATCCAGCACCCAGCATCCCTTCCAGCTCCCTGTCACCTCCAACTCTCTCTGCTCCTGTGGGCTGGGTGGGGCAGAGGAGGGAAGGGGTGGGAGGCAGCAGGGGAAGTTCTGTCCGAGGCAGCAGCTCCTCTCCCCACCCAGCCCACCTGAGTTTCCAGCCAGTGCCGGCGCCTTCCTGGGCCGGCTCAGCACACGGAGCAGCTGTTGGTCTTGTTCATGGGCGGCCGCAGCGCCTGCTCCTTGGGCAGCGTCTCCCTCCTCTTGCAGAGCGCGGGGCTGAGCCTGCTGGGCAGGTTGGCCTGCTGCAGCAGCTCCCTGAACACCTCCAGCACGTTCTCGTTGTCCCTGGCCGAGGTCTCCAGGAAGCGGCTGTTCCAGTCCAGCTCCACCAGCGACAGCGCATCCTCCGCCGGCACCCGCCGCTGGCCGCCGCTCTCCGCCTTGTTGCCCACCACCACGATGGGGGGGATCTTGTCCTCCTTCACCTCCAGGATCTCCTCCCGCAGGCTCTTGACGCTCTCGAAGGACTCGGCGTCATCCACGGCGTAGACCAGGGCGAAGGCGTCGCTGTTCTGGATGGAGAGCTTCCTCATGGCCGGGAAGGAGTAGCTGCCGCTGGTGTCCAGGATCTCCACCCTGACCGTGGCCCCGCACACCTGGTACTCCCTGCTGTGCAGCTCCTCCACCGTGCGCCGGTGCTTGGGCTCGAAGGTGTCCATCAGGAAGCGCCGGATCAGCGACGTCTTGCCCACGCCGGCAGCTCCCAGGAAAACCAGCCGGACGTGGTTCTTCTCTTTCACCACCAGGGACATGGCTGGCACGGAGGGGACAGGATGCTCCGCAGCTTGCGCTCACCCCCACAGGTGTCCCTGGGTGGTTGCAGCTCCGGTTTGTCCGTCTGTCCGTCCTCCCCGCACTGACTCAGCGCAGCCAGGGAATGTCGGTGCTACCGCTCCGCAAACTTCTCCCACCTGCCCTCGCCGTGCGCTCTACAACCCCCAAGTCCAGCTCAATTTTTTTATCCTGGTTCCTCTCTGCCATGTGGCACCGAGCTGTCCAATCTCTGTGGGTTGTGGGTGCCGGAGGAGGGAGGGCAGGGAGGGAGGAGAGCGGGGTGGTCCGGGCCAATCCGCGGAGTTCAGTCCTGGAAAGCCGCTCCAGCCCTGCAGCGCTGCATCGCTGCCGGTAGCGCAGGGAGCCGGCAGCGCCGCGGCCGTGCAGCACCTCCAGCTCCCCACACAGCACTGGGGGCTGCTTGGCGTGGGCTGCTGGCAGTGGGGACGCTCAGTGACCATGCCCGCCCATGGCATGGCTGGTGGCCAGGGGCTGGACAATGCCACCCGCGGCGTTTCCTGCCCGTACCCGGGGCTGGAGACTCGTCTGCAGCCGGAGCTGCTGCGAACGTGCCCCAGTCTGCAGTGAAGCGATGAAATATTTGACTGGAGGGGGAGAATAAGCTCTCCCGCCTGTCATAACCTCCTCATTCAGCTGTCAGTTAGCCGGTGATTTTTGTGAAATATTTAACCAGAGGGGGAAATAAAATCTGTGTGAACACAATGCAGGGCGCTCTCCGGGAGCAGATGCCGGGAACCGTGGGCAGGAATGGCCCTGACCCAGGAGTGGGGCTGCTCTAGAGGTGCAGGCTGCTCCATCCAGGTGTGTTTGCTCAGCATTCACCTTCCACCCCACTCTGGAGCTGTCTCAGAAGATGATTTATGTAAAGTGCAAACACAAAGGGAACTTGCACAGAAGTTCAAGTTAGTTTCCAGGCTAAATTTGTGCATGTGTGGGGTTTTTGAAGTTTAATGGGGTTGGTTTTCTTTCCATGGCCAAGTACAATTTCCAGCATTTAGTTTTGGATGAGTTTGTTCTGTCGATTCCAAGACCCTTTTCACTGGAATTATTCCTGCCTTTTAATTCTCCAGTTATTGTTACATTTTAGCCGTGTTACGAGCTTGTCCAGCTAATCTTATTATCAGGAAAGCCAAGAGATTGTATCAGGATGAGCAGAGTCCTGTCCTGGTGTCAGCCTGCCCTGGGAGAAGGCAAAGCTTGGCTGGTGACAATGGGATTGGTGTCCAGTGCCCCACAGCATCACCTGGTGATGCACCTTCCCTCACCAACATGGAGCTCTTTCTGAGGACACTTCCTGAGCCATGAGGAGATCCCAAATGTCAAGGACTGAGCTCTGGGAGCTGGAAGGAGCTGTGGATGCAGAGGATTTGATGGCAGGCTAAAAACCAGGACAAGGGGTGAATGAGCAGAGGGTGCATGAAAGAAGCAGTGCTGGGGGTTTGGTGCCTGGTGTGACATTGGCACCAGTGGAAATGAGGAGCTGAAGACAGCAAGGCAGCAGAGCAGGAAGCCTGTTTGCAGGAAGCAAGGCAAGCCAGCCTTTAGAAGCTGTTTAAAGTGAAACACCTTTTTTTTTTTTAAATAGGAAATAATTTGGCTAATGCCTCTTCATGTTTGGTTTTCAAGAGAGATGAAAAGGGTTTCCCCCAGTGCCTTCCAGCTGCTACAGCAAAACTCTGCAGGCTCTCAGGATGTGCTGGGGGCTGTGGTGCCCTTGCTGCTGATCATTTTCCCACCATTTCATTCCAAAGGGACTCAAAACATGGATCTGTTCAATCTCACAACACCCAGCACCTCTCACACAGGTGCAGAAATGATGCCCAGGGTGAAGGAGGAACCCATGGCAGGAGGGAATAGGAGCCCCAGGCTCCAAGCACCCCATCCTGGCTCTAAACCATCCCCTTTATTGCTGGCACCCAGGGAAGGAGTCAGCATGGGCATGCTATCCAGCAATGCCATCCATGGAGGGCTTCCAGAGCTGGGCTTGGGAGGGGACCCTGGTGCTGTGGGAGCCAGGACTGGGTCACATCATGACTGCTGTGCCTGGTCTGGGTCATTTCTGCAGGGGTGGAAGTGTCCTGGCAGGTGTGGGTAGGGTGAAGGAGCAGCCTGGGCTCAGAGACAAAGAGCTGTGGCACCGTGGGCACCCAGAGTCACACCCACAGTCACACAGAGCCCGGCTCTGCATCCCCAATGATTTTTCACATCACTTGTCTCCCCTTGGTTCTCACATCTGTGCTGCCATGGTTACCAAGAGCCTGAGAGGTTTTAAATCTCCCTCAGAGCAATGGAGGATTTCAGGGTAATCTTGTTAGGAGATGAGCAATGAATATTTCCAAAGGCCTTTTGCATGGATAGCTCGTTCCCTATGAGCTTATGGCCCCTGACAGCAGGAAAGGGAAGAGACAGGGAAGGATGAACACAGGGACTTGTTTTCCACTGCAGCCCTTTGTGCTTGGAGTAATGTCCCTAAATTCTGGATTTTTCAAGGCTGGTCAGCTTGGGTCAGGTACAATTAAAAAAATATTATTATTTCAGTTTGTGCTTCCCCCAGGGAGTCTCACAGGGCCTTTATGGGGACTTGGAGATGGGAACAGTGGGGATGAGCCCTACAGAAAAGCCCTTTATCCTGCCCGTGGGGATGGCAAGTAGGGCTGAGATGGCTCCGTGGGAGTGACCAGGATCCATTCCCTGTGGGATTTTGTAATCCAGGTGGAGTTTGGATCCTCCAGCCAGGGAACATGCTGCACCCAGAGGAACTGGAGCGTGGCAGGGGCAAAGCCTCTGCCAGTGCAGAGCCAGAGCGTGCCGTGGGCTGTCCCCACAGGAGAGGGGACCGTGACGCCCCAGGGACAGAGGGAATGAGGGAGGGAGAGAGGGAGGCAGCAACCTGCCTGCAAGGGAGCAGGAAGGGAAGAGAGCCCTGAGCAGGGCAGGGAGGAGGGCAGGCAGTGGGAGCAAGGATGAAGGGATGACAGAAGATTTGGGCAGGGGCTGGGGTGGAGCAGGAGTGAGATGTGGGGTGGGTTTGCGGCAGGTGGAGTTGCTCCCCACATTCACAGAGAGGTCTGGAGCAAGGGAGATGTTTGTGGTGTCCTTACCCCAAAGCCAACCCTCTGCAGAGCTGGGGGGCTGTGGGGTACCCTGTGGAAGGTGAGGGATGGTCCCCAGGATCCCAATCAGTGTCAGGGCTCAGGCAGAGCCATCAGCCAAGCCTGGGATGCTGGATGGTCCCTGCCTGCGTGAAGCCCCCATGGGCTGGGCAGCCTTTGGCAGTCAGGAGAGAGCAGTTTGGGTCAGAACACTGGAAAATGGTGTGTGGGCTGCTGCAGGGACCAGGGATCATGGGGAGGAGGGCAGGGAAAGGGGCTGAACCCCTGCTCCTGGGAAAAGCCAAGAGTACCTGGGATCTGCTCCCTTCACAGGGCTGTTTGCCCCGGGGAATGTGGAACTATGTGATGTCCCTTCTGTCCCTGAACCAGCCCACAGAGCTCCACTGCTGGAGGGGTGTGAGTGGAGCTCTCCCAGAAAACATCCTGAAGTCCTGACGAGGTTTTCGACATCTTTTACAAACATACATTTATGTTTTGCTTTTTAAGCTTATGTCTGGTGCCTTAAAGTGACTGAGAGAGGGGAAAGCCAGGAGAGCACAGCACCCCTTCCCAATGACCATGTCCTCCCCAGCTCTGCTGCTGCTCCCAGATGGGAGAAAGACAATTTGTGCCTTCAGGAGCAGCCTGTGCTGTGTCTGGATGTGCTCTGGGGAGCTCCTGCCTCGCTGCTGGGCTATCCTGGCTCACAGGGAACAGCAGCTCCGATGCTCTCAGTGCTGGAGCTGCTGGTGCTGGGCGCTGCTCCAGTCCTGGTCACGGTGGCCCGGATGAGCCCTGCTGGTGACACACGGGGTGACAGAGCCCCGGACCTGCCCCATTGCTGGCAGGCAGTGGAGCATCGCTGTGGGTGTGATGCTGAGCACTCTGCAGCACCGTGACAGATTCCAGGAGCCTGAGCCAGCTTCTGGAGGCTGCAGGAGCTGCTGCAGCACCAACTCCTGCCATGGGCACCCAGAGCCTCAGCACCCTCTGCCCGTGCACCCCACAGCAGGACACGGGCACTGAGCACAGCCCGGGTGGGTGCTCCCACCCCAGACCACCCCCCTCCTGCCCCTGCTGCTGCTTCTGCCCGTGGATAAATCCATGGTGGCTGTGAGGTTGTGTTCCCAGCCGGGTGTCCCGGTGTCCCAGCTGAGGTGCTGAGAAGGAAATGGGCAGGAATGAGGAGCCCCAACCTGCTGTGCCCCCAGCTGCTGCCCCTCACCGCAGGCAGTGGCCAACAACAGCCCCGTGGGGTTGATCATCGCTTCTCCCACCTGGAATGAGCCCTGGATGGGAGCCCCGGTGGAAACAGGAGAGGGAGGAGAAGCTGCTGTGCCTGATTGAGGCAGAGCAAAGGGCCAGGCTGGGCTGTGAGACAGAGACAGGGTCAGCAGGGCAGCTCCTCCTCACGGTGTGGGCACAAGCTCTACCCAAGAGGGTTAAACCTGCCTCTGTCGGAGATTAAATCCAAATGGCCTTTGATTTAGCGACAGGTGAGAAGCGAAACCCGAAGCCTATAGCTCCCAGCCCCCCTCGGAGGGGGCCGCAGCCCTCCGGATGCATAGATGGATCAGCCATACGTGCTGCTCCTGTCGGGAACAGACACACGGATCCTGTTCCCGGCTCCGCTGGGGCCACCCCGAGGGGGGGAACACGGCTTGAGGGGCACCCGGGGGTGCTGGCCCTAGAGAGGGTCACACAACCCCCTGCTGGTGACCCCAGTGCCAGCTGGGGTCGGAGGCAGGAGCTGGTTGTGAGAGGTGGGGGCTGAGGTTTGCTCCCCGGGGGTCAGTGGGGAGCGAGGAGAGTGGGGCTGGGTTTGGGGTCCTCCAGTGCCTCTGAAGGAGGAGTGGGAGGAGATCCCTGCTGGCATCACTCATCACTCCAGGGGAGATGAATCCTCGTGGCACATCCTGCTGATGGGGCTTGTAGAAACCCGTGTCACCTGTGCTGCCACCAGCACGGACACTCAGCCCCGGGGGCATGGCTGTGGCACCCAGTTCTAGGCACAGGGGCACTGGGAGCTGACCCTGGCATGGGTGCTCTCCCCCTCATCCCTCCTCCAGATGACCTCTTGCATGCCAAAGGGATCATTTGGGGTTTGAGACCCTTCCCTGACCCCAGCCCGTTTCCTGTCCCAGCCCCTGTTCCCCCCGGGAGCCACGGACAGCCTGTACTGAGCCACCTCGGGTAACAAAATCCAGTCTCCCCGTAAACAAAGATCTCACTGGGGACTAGGGGGATTTAGTGTTGCTGTTCTCGGGCTCAGAGGAGTTTCTATAACATCTCTTATCTTGCTCTGGCTGGATTACTGGCTGCAGCAAAGAGCTTGCCTCTCTTCAGGCCACCAGCACGGCGTTTCCTTGGGTGACACGGGGTGACACAGCAGAGCTCTCGGGTCATCAGGAGATGGAATGTGTGATGCCGAGGTCTCCTGCAGCCCTGAGGTGCCAGGGGGCAGCGGAGCCCCAGCCCACCCCGTTCTGCAGCAGGCTGTACTGGTCCCAGTGCCTGGCTCTGCCCAGCTTTGCCCGCTGCAGTGGCATCGAGGAGGGAAGCCCAGACCTGGCAGGTGCCTTAACCTCTCTAGACACAGGATAAGGCTAAATATTAGTGCTGATCTGCTTGGAGGGGCAGGAAGGCCAGTGAAGACTGATGGGGTGTTACCAGGAACACAGGCAGCCAATTTTAGCTGATTTTCTGCTGCTTCAAGCCAGACTGAGCCTCCTCCATGTGGGATTGAACCCTGAACCTCCTCCTCATGGGGTTGAGCCTCCTCCTCCTGGTGCACCCCTCCATTCACCCTTGGCACTGAGATTAAATCAGTGCAGGCAGGGACAGGAGGCTCTGGGCTGTCTGGCTGATTCTACTTTGGGCAGGAAAATCCCAAATCAAGACCTTTCTGTCCTGGCTTCAGGGTGGGAGTGGGGAAAGGGGAGGGAGGGGAGCCAGGGGCAGACAGGGGAACAGGGATGCTGATGGAGTGGTGGGGCTGAATGTGAAAGAGGCATGAAAAGAAATGGTCCAAAGTGTAATAGCATTCACCAGGACAGGGCTGCAGGATGCACTTGGCTGTGCATGTCTGGATGATTGACACAGCTCCTAAGGGCAAAGGATTTCCAGGAGAAAAAAAAAAATGGCAAATTAGGTAAGAATATGCCTGACATACACCATGGGGTCCAAGAAAGAGGAGAGGGAGGAGGAGGAGGGAGAGGGAGAGGGAGAGGGAGAGGGAGAGGGAGAGGGAGAGGGAGAGGAGCTACTCCAAAGCTCAGAGAAAGCCTGGCACCCTCAAGGGCTTTCATGCCACAGTTCCCAGCTCTTTCCCCAGTGACTTCTTGTCCTTAAATAACCAAATAAACTTCACATGATGGGGCAGAAGTGACCTCAGTGTTGTCCTGGATCTGAGCTGATTATTGCCCTAGACACATTTATGGTCAAACTGCTCCTTCCTTTTCAGGGCAGGAGCAGAGGACGAATCTAGCCAAAAGCAAGGTTAAAATAAAATGAGGTTTGCATTCATTTTACAGGGGATTTGATGCTCCCTGTGACTGTGCCAGGCCTCACAGTGTGGGCTGCATGACCTGCGAGCTGGGGGACAGGGTGGCAGCTCCTTGACCGAGCCTTCAGCTGTGGACTCTCAGCATTCTGGTCTGGCTGTCCCCAAAACCTCTCATCTGTCGGGTTCAGAGGAGCAAAGCTCTGCCCTCCCCCAGTCCCTGCCAGCCCCTCTCCGGAGCCACTGTCACCCTAAGAGCTCCTGACAGCCCGGCCCGGGCAGCGCCGGCGCCGCTCCGCAGCCTCTGCCGGGGGCTCCGCAGCCGCCGCCTGTCAGGACATCTCATGTTTGTGACAGATTTCTTGTCGGGGAGCATCAGCAGCAGCCAGGCCTGGCCCTGCCCGGGGGCACCACCCTGCTGTGAGCCCCTGCACGCCCGGCTCCAAGCTGGCTCCTCACTTTTGGCGTCCTCACAGCTCTTGAGGTTTTGGTTTCGCCAGGTTTTTGTTTGGGAGGAGTCAAAGTGGTGGTGAGGCATAAAGAGCACCTTGTCCTGGCTGCCTGTGGTTGGAGTCTGCTGTACTGGGGCTGTTCCTGCCCTGAACGATGAGCTGTGCCACGTTTCAGGGTTGCAGGACACTGCTGGCACCTGTAAACCTGCTCCAGTCCCCTCCTGTGGTTAGTGACTAAGCAAGAGTGTCCCTCTGTGAGCAGGGACACTGGGGACTGTCCCCAGCAGGACAGGCTGCCAGCTGAGCCAGGACTGACCACAGAATCACAGAACCGTGGGATCATGGAACCATGGGGTCACAGAATGGGTTGGCTGGGTAGGAACCTTCCAGATCATCTCGTTCCAACCTCCTGCTGTGGCCACCCACTAGATCAGGGTGTGCAGGTGATGTTCTGGGACTGAAAGATGAAGAACCCAAAGTCACATTTGCAGGAGGGGATTGGACAGCAGGGGACATTGCCAGCCTGGGGACATTGCAGGGAATGGGGCCTCAGTGTCCCCTCCCTGTAGGGCTGGAGGGACTGGCTGCCAGCTGTGGTGGCTCCTGGCATCAGAGCTGTTCCCAAGTGCCTGAGCACAGCTCTGTGACTCTGAAGATGGGCAGTGGTGTGCACCTCCATCAGCATTCTCCAGCAACGGAGTGAAACACAGAGAGGCTGAATGAGTAACCCTGGGCAGCTGCTTTGTGCTCAAATTGGGGTCTCATTTCTGTCAAGGCCAGCATGGCCCCAGGTGGCACCACAAGGGGAGTGGATGCTGCTCTAACACCAGGACCTCGATACCTATTCCCATCTCCCAAGCAGGGCCATGGGTCAGCCAGGCCCTCTCAGTCCCCCTGCCTGTGTTTTCTTGGTGCAGTGACCCGTGTGGGTGCTCCTGTGCTCCCCTCCTGTCCCTTCCTGCAGGGCTGGGAACAATGGGCTCTATTTACCCAGTGCTGATGGATGTGGCTCCTTGTGCTGGCGCTGGCCAAGTTCCTCCTGCTCTCACAGCAGGAATGTGGGGTGGGAAAATCCCAGCCTTCAATCCACAGCTCCAGTTCCTCAGCTCCATCCCTCTGGCCATGTGCTGCATGCTGGGCAGGGAGCTGCTAAAAACCTCTGCAGCAGCAAGGGCAAAGCTCAGCACAGGCAGAGAGGTGAGATTGTTTTCACGGGGTAAACTGAGGCAAGGAGGGTGAAGCACTGCTGTGTGTCCCCCCCCCCCACTCCTGGAGCAGCTTCTCTGAAGGTAAAAATAGAAGTGCAAAGCTGCAAAATGCCAGCTGTTCTCTGGGCTGCAGTGGAGAGGTGTCCCCAGGAGCTGGACCCCACTGCCCCCCAACATCCCTTGACCTGCTGGGGGGACCAGGGGTGACCTGCTGGACCTGCTCTGTACTGAGTGTGCACCTCTGGGAAGTTTCTTCCAGCTTGGGGAGGACCAGAGAGGCAAATTCCAGGAGTAACCTCTGAGTAGCCTGGTCTGTGGAAGGTGTCTGGATGAACTGGAT
>VZSR01003022.1:3548671-3594200 GCA_013398615.1 Brachypodius melanocephalos
GGGACAGTGTCCCCGATGGCAGCAGGGACAGTGTCCCCCGGGCCATGCGCGGGCTGCTGGCACCATCTAGTGGAGTTTGTGCGGGGACCGGCCGTGCCGTGTCCCTGCCCTGTCCCCGGGGCAGCAGCACGGCCCTGGAGTCCCCTCGGGAATCTCCCCCAGCCCTTCACCCTCAATCCTACACGCCGGCCTCGGGTGGGTGGGTTTGTGCCCGATATCCCCCGTGGGAGTCCCGCGGTCCCAGAGGTGACAGACGGTCCCAGAGGTGACAGACGGTCCCAGAGGTGACAGATGGTGGATTTGGGGGCACAGGGGCTGCCTGCAGAGCTGGGACTCGCCCTGGCCTGGTTCAGCATCGCCCTGGCCTCACCGTGTTCACCCCGAGCCTGGGAACCCCCATGGGGGTCTGAGGGGTCGGCAGGGGACACTGGGCTGTGGGGTGACATCGGGGTGAGCCACTGACCCTCCACAGTGGATCCAGACCCCAATCCTGGCCTGGGCTCTGGATCTTCCCCAGCACAGCCCGGACTGGGGGGGGTCACACAGGGTCCCCCCTGCTCTTCAACACCCCGCTGGATGTTTCCTGCACAGAATGCCATTAGGAGAAGTGGGAATGTGCGAACCAGGGGCTGGGCATAGCTGGTGGCTGGGGCTGCCCTGCACCTTTTGAGTTGCAGGGTGTGTGACATTAACTCATTTTTCCTTTTTTTCTTTCCCTTTTTCATCCCCTTCTCCTTCTTTCTCTATCTTCTCTCCCTCCTCCTTCCCCTCCTTCATTTCCTTTTTTCTCTGCAAATAATTCAAAGCACAGTCCCCAGGTGTGGGGCAGTGCTGGGGTCCCCACAGATCACAAAGCCCACCTGAAGGATGTTGGGATCCAGGATTCCCCTCGGGCTGCCCACCCCGGGAGAGATGCCCCACTAAGGTCACCCCAGGGCACAAGGGAAGGCTCCACCAGCACCAAGAAAGGCTTGAGGTTTATTTGTGCGTTTGTTAGGCCAGGAGGAGGGGTGGGGGAGTCCCAGCTCTGCCTGTCTTAGCCCCTGGTTCTGCTCCTGGGCACAGGGGAAAGGGCCCCAAATCCGGGGTCCCTTCCCTGCTCCCCTTGGCCTGTGGCTGCCAGGGGAGCACAGGGGACCAAGGCTGATGGCACAAAGTGGGAGGAGCTCAGCAGTGGTCGTAGGGAAAGGAACAAAATAAGCTGCAAAATCCCGACCTTTTACTTCTCAGCATCCAAACTCTTACACCAGCATGAGTTAGCGAAATAAAATGTGCCTTCCTACCCTTCCAAGAAAACCCAGGAGATGGCAATTTTTTTTTTTTTAACGGCCTTACTAATAGAGCTGGCTGTTGATGACTGAGGAAAGCCAGCCAAAACCTAACGCTTCCGCCCAAGGATTTGTCTCAATGCCGGCAGCATTGAGCAGCCCCCGCGTTGGGAAGCAGCTCCCAGGGATGCTGTGCCGGCCTCGCAGCTTCCCCCGGAGCCGCGGCAGGGCACTGGGGGTGCAGGATGGGGATGCAGGATGGGGCCGGCACAGGCAGCACGGAGGGGAGGGCTGAGGGACCCTGCTCTGTGCATCCTGCACTGCTGCCACTCCCAGGCTCACGGAATTCTTGCCATCACCATTTTAACTTGCCTGCCTACACCGAGCACGGAATCAGCTCAGCCTGCGAAGGGGTGGCAGAGCAGAGCCCTGGCTGCTCCTGCAGGGAATGGGTGCTGCTGTTGGGGCAGGGCCAGCGAGCCGGGGGCAGCTCCTGCTCCAGCGGGAGAGACTGGGGGTACTCGGGAATGGCAGTGCAGGATCCTTGACTGGGAATTTCCAGGCTCGCTGGCAAGCCGAGGTTGCAAACAGAGACACCTCAAAAACAGGGAGCCCTCAGCTTTGTGCGGAGGCAAGCGATGCTGGTGAGAAAAAAAAACCGGTGGAGTTTCTTCCAGGAATTTTGCTTTGTCTCATAAAAATCCACATTAAAAACAGAAGCCAAGAACAACCAACCTCAAACCACACACTTCAACCACACTGACACCTCTCCCAGAGGAGCTGTTTGATGCTGCCCTGGCCTGCACCATTATCACCTGCCCAGCTCAAACAAGGGCTGAGGCTTGGGTTTATTTAATTGCCATTTCAGATTTAATTAAGGCTCAGGTTTATTTAACTGCCATTTCAGAGACGGCCACTGGCCACAAAGGCAGCTCCCCCAGGTCTCCAGGCACAGCCCAGCTGAGCATCAGAGCCACCTCCTCGCACAACACCTCCTCAAGGACTGCTGCACTCAGCAAGGTCCTGAGCAGCAGAGAGCTGGTCCATTGTTATGTGTGCTGACACAGAAGTACTGACCGCATGTTAAAGCTTGAAGTAGGTCAGGCAGCCATCTGGTCTTGCTGACAGACCTCCACAGCCACAGTTAAAGATCCTCATTTAGAGAAACTTCACAGTTTGTGTCGCTGTGTCTGTTTTGTGCCTCTGCTAGCTCCGACGCAGGAGACACAATAAGGATCCTTTTTTGCGGTCTCACCACTTTTGGATCCCTGTGGGGTCTTGTATCCTCAAGCTGGAAGCAAACTAGCTATAGCAGAGAACGAAGGAGATGGACACGACTGAGGGTTAACCAAGCTGGGTTAATCCAGCCTAGAAGTCTACCTCAGCAGTGTCCCTGGGCAGAGCTGTGCAGCAGGTTTATAAGCAGGGGTGGATCTCAGGGAAGGGTACAGCAAAGGACAAATCAGGATAGAGCAGGGAGTGGCTCTAATCATAACTGACATGTGTAGTAACAAGTTAGAATAAAGTAGGAGGGAGATGGCCAGAGCCTTAGCCAATCACTCGATGAACCTCAGGGAATTTTCCAGAAGCAGAGGAGAGGCCTGGAGTGACTGACAGAGCCCCGGGGGCTGTGTAACCCATGATTGACAATTAACGGTGTCAGGGAGGAACAAAGGGAATGTACGAAGAGGGGATACATAGAACAAGAACCTTACAACATTACATTTTACATTCTGTACATTTTACAGAACCTTACAACAATTAACTAATATGTAAAACATAACAACACACCACCACAAGCTTGGATCAAATTTGAAAGACTGACCATAAACGTGTTGTAGCCTCTCCAGCTCCAGGACTTAACCCAGAGTTTGATGTTTAGTGGCTCCTGTTTTTAAAATAGCTGAAGCTTAGTCGATTTCTACTAATTAAAACCCATCATTTCCTGAGTGTGACTGTCTCAGCCTCCTGCCTGAGGTGTCAGTGGTGGGGGCAGCCAAGGAGCCCCTCCCTCACCCAGCACTGGCAGACCTGAATCCAGCACCTAAAATAACCTGGAAGCTTTGCAGCAGATGAATGAAATAAAGAGACTGCACTCCATTTTTTTTTTTCCAAACAGTTCACATTTATTGATAACAATAAAAAAATCTTTTAAAGACTATCTGTATTTTATTACCAAGAATGAGGTATTATGTATACAAAACATTTACAGATTTTGATATGCAGTTCATGAGGAGGAACAGCAAAGTGAAGGACACTGTTAACAGGAAAGAGAACTTTCTGCCAACAGAAGAGTCACTGAGAGAAGGAAGAGCAGTATCACACAAAGAAAGACCAGGGTATGGGAAATTAATTAGATTGCAGTGATCAAGTCATATTGCCACAGCACTTTGCCTACAGGAAGAGTAACTATTGGTTTTTTCTGGAATTTTATCTCCCTGGCTGTTTGTGCTGTCATGTGCTTTGAGCTCTAAAAGGTGTGTTAAGATAAACAGCAGGAAAATCTCAAAGTGCCACTTTTGAGCCAGCTCAAGTGAAAGACAAAAATACAGATCTTCAGACTTGAAAAGGGACTGCAACTCAAAAAGGTCTACAAAGCCAGACACCTGGAGAGATGTGGAGTGTTGAATGGAGCAGATTCTTTATAGCTGTCAGCAAAATTGCCATCTGAGAGAGAGAGAGAGAGAGAGGGAAAGAGACCATCCTCAGCCCCTACAGCCTGGTGAATGGGAAGAAACACCATGAGTGTCAGCAGGTGAACCTCACTGTGTTCCAGCTGCACTCCCTGTGCTGGGAATCCTGGTTCCTGCTATCAGGAATTCGGGCAGAGCTCCTGCAAGCAGCCCCAGAGCTACAGGCTGTGGAGGCTGCTGTGCAGACACTGTGGGAGCTGTGTGACACCAAAGCAGTGACCTGTGTGACACCAAAGCAGTGACCTTAGTCACTCTGGCAGCCTAAATAACAGCCTAACCCCATCTTCAGTTTCTGAGTCCTAAAAGAGCTCCAGAATAGATCACTTTGGTTCATTTTAAGGAGGTTGGTTTCTAAATATTTCTGTTACTAAAATATCTGTCAGCTCTGCCACGTGCCACAGCCAGAACGGGGCTGCAGCAGAGCTGCTGTCAGGGGTCTGGCACCTGCCTCTCCAGAGCTCTGCAGGCATAAAAAAGCATCACACTGAGTTCAGAACCAGCTTTCCTCAGGCAGAGGATCCAGAATCTCGAGTGAGTTCTGCTTTTCAAGTGCAACACCTCTGTAAGTTCCTCCACCACTCACCTGAGCCAGACCCTATCCCACTTCCAGCAGGGACTGCTGAGAAGCTCCTGACACAGAAGCTCCTCCTGCCTGCATGGACAATTTAGTTCTACCAAGAGTAAGGAAAGATCAAAGATCTAACTGTACAAATCCTGCTGCGTTTCAGACCAAAACCTTCTCTGCTCCACTGTTAGGTGTGGTCTGTATTTGTCTGACAGTTCAGTCTTTGGAGCCTTTTGCTGTGCATAGAGAGAGGGCTCGAGAGGGAAGAACACCTGAACAGAGTTCAGCAAGGGTCCAACTTGGGCCTGGAAAACAGGGACAGAATCCCATATGGCAGATCACCTCTGGCAGTGGCAGTAGTGAAAATGGAGAAAGTCCTTAGATTATCTTCCCATGTATCACTCAGAGGGAAGATCCCTGTGCTCCCTGCCCACACGAAGGCTGACCAGAACTGAGGAGCTCTATTTCTGCCAGGCACAGGGAAGGGCAGGAGGCCCCAGGGAGGGAGAAGAGCTCAGGAAGGATGGAAGCCACACATCCTTCAGACTGGTTTAAGCAGCAAGCTGAAGCTCTGCATAAACTCCTGACAAGAAGAGAATCTCAGTAAAAATCAATTTGCTTGGAATGCAGTAAGGAAGCAGAGTGAAGCTCCAGCACAGAGCTGGGAACAAAAGCTCAGAGCAGCACTGGATGAGCCCAGCATGACACAGTGAGGGAGAGCCTGCTCTCTGCCTCTCTCTCCACAATGCTCTACACACAAATCCAAGGAAAGAACAAATTGCTTTAACCCAGCAAGACCCAGAGCTCAAATTCCCCAGAAATGTGCTCATACAAAAGGTATATTCAGTGTTACAGCCTGGCCACAGCTCTGTGGGCATGCTTTGAAAAAAAATGGACTCACGAAGTCAAGTATCCAGCAACTGCTGTTCTTTGTCTTGGACATCATCAGTGGCAATGGGAGAACAGTTTGCAGCACTGGAAGATCACAGGAGATTTCTCAGGATGGCAAGGAATGTCCTGACAGGAGACTTGCAGTTGATCTCTAATGCACTACAGAGCATTTTTGGTAGGGTTTTTCTTTTTTGCTTTTTAACATCTACACAGTTTAAAAAGAAAATCATTCTTAATTGATGCACTGGTTGTTTTTCCTTTTCAGTAAGAGCCCTTGTGTTCAGAGTTAGGATTTGTGCAAGCACACTTGCAAAAATATTTATGGCTGAGTTAGGAAAAAGGGTTAAAGTTAAGAGACAAGCTGTTGGATCTAACAAAGACCAAAACCACTAAGTGTAAAATTCAAACAGCTACTTTACTATCTATAAAAGGCTTTGTGGGGTGGGGTTTTTTGCACAATTGCCTGTTGAATATGCTGTATTGCAGTCAGCTGCCACGGGCGAGGGTCCAGCCATCACATCCATTTGCTTTTCAGCTGTTGTGGCACTACCTGGAAATCATGGAGCTGGAATGGGACTGGCTAGAGGAAGTGGTGGCAGCACTGAGCTGGGAGAATCCACTGTGGCTTGATTCAAGGCTGGTCATAGATCCCCTGCAGAAAAAAAAAGAAGAAAGCAGTTTTAAGCTTCAGAACACACAAAGATTTCGATTTCTGCTCTGTATCTATACTGTATTTGTTTGCACACTGAATAAAAAGCAAGTAACAGCTTTGGTGCAGAGACTCAAAAGCTTTTCTGCTTCACCACATAAAGTAACGGGGACACTGCACTCCTTTCAAAAACCAGATGCTGTTCAAAGAGACGGAGATTTAATTTCAGTCCAGTTTATCCACTGACAGAAAATGAAATTCAAAAATGGGAATGTGAATTGCACTCCCTTCTACAGAAAAACCTGCCAAGCCCCAGAAGCTCTCAAAGCAGAGCCAAGTGACCACTGATATTACCAGGAGACAACTAATTAACCCCTTTTATACATTAGTTGCCCTCAGTGCAACTTTTTTAGGCTCTCACAATTTACTTGTATTTAAGTGAAGTTGACATTGACATTGACCAAATAATCAGAAAGGTTTGACATTGGCTGCCCTCAGCCAGACACACCTGAAATCTTCAGATCCTATCACTTCTGTATAGTACATCACTTTACATTTGTGAGAGGACACCTGTAGAGATGCCAGCACATCATCCACACGAGGCAGGTTGGTTGTAGCACAGGCAGGCATGCTGTGGAATTTCCACTGTAAAATGTAGAAGCCAGGCCACCTGGTCACATGGGAGCCCTGCAAGCAGACACAACAAAAACCAAAAATTAACTTGGTTAACAGAGATTTGTAGGCTTGACACTTCTTTTCCAAGTTCAGAAGAAAGTGCCCATATGCTCAGAATTTTTGCCCAATGCCAATATTTCAGCTCCTGAGCCAAATGGCAGTGCTGGGAGACTCTCCCCACACAACATCCTATTCAAATCTGGGATGGAACACCAGCAGTTCCTCCAGCTTTTCAACAGTGTCAAGGGGTTAGGATTTAATATGCTGAAAGGACAAGTTCTGCTATAAAACAATATCCATTTTTCCATTTAACTTCATTCATAGCTGTCTTTTGAGACCATAAAAAGAGCAGTCAAGGCTTTTGCCTCACAGTTCAAGAGGTCACTGTCCATATTTCCAGTTTAACAATTCCATCTTGGTGACTTTAGAAGCTGCTTTTTCAGAGGCTGTTTGACTCATTTCAAGTCAACAGGAACAGCAGTGGCAGTGTGTGACTATAAACATGCGGCATGTTATAGCAAACTTGGAATTAAAGGACAGGCTGTAAATGCTATAAAAAAACCTTCAGGAGCTTTGGCCATCAGGAGCTCTTACACTGCCCATTAGAGGGCAAACACACAGAAGCTCAGACTTGATTTCCAGCCTTCTCTTATTACTGAGAGCAGGCACTGTGATATTCCTCAAACACAGAATATTTGCTAGAGTAAATAACTGTCAGAATCACAGCACAAAACATGATTTTTACTTTCTGGACCTGCATTTTAGGCAGCTTCCTCATGTTCCTTGCTGATCCATCCCAGCAGAACCCATGTAAATCCCATCCCTGCTCCTTGCAGCACCCAGCCTGGAACAGCAGCTGAAATGCTGGCCAAAAGCAAGCAGCCAGCCCAGCACTGAGTCACCACTCAGTGTCAGTGCTGTGAGTAAGAACAGGCAGTTTGGGCTCCATCTGCCCCCACAGAGGCTCTGGCTGCCTCACCTGCACACTCTCCCCTTCTTTGCAGATCAGGGGAGACTCCACCATGCTGTAGTCACGCCCCAGCTGCCAGACTTTGTCTATCAGCTGGACGTTGTTCCCACCAGGAGATGTAATACTGTGAGCTCCCAGAGAGTCCTTTTTGGGAGGCTGTGGGGCTCTTTTGGAGTGGAAGATGTTAAAAACAATGTCGCCCTTGCACACGTCGAAATCCCACGTGATCACAGACGAGGCGTCCACGATCTGGATGAGAACCTGAGACAGGAAGGACACATCAGACACCAGCAATTTACTCAGTAAAGGCAAACTGCTACAGAAAAAAAAGATAAAAACAGAGCTTTTTTGTGTTGCTGGGCTTAGTTTCTACTATTAAAAAGGCTTTTTAATAGTAAAAAAAAGGCATTGCAGATATAAATTCCCCCTGATGGATGTCTATTCTAACACACATTTCAGAAGCTTTCAAGCAGCTTCTGAGAAGTTTGCTTGCTTTGTTTAGAAGAACAGGGCTTTGAATAGAATGAAAACCAGTGATACTCTCTAAATGGCAACAAAATAATAGGAGGAACAATCAAAAACTTCAGCTACTAAAGCATCACCTGCACCAGCTCCAGAAGGTGGAAGCACAGGAACTAAATAAACAAGCAATAAACCATTCCCAGGCCAAGAGACCGAGTTCAGAGCAGAGGGCTGAGATGAAAATGAAAGCAAAGGGCAGCTGGAGCTGTACCTCATGTGGAGCTCCTTTGAAGACACTTGCAGACTGGTAGATTGTTTCAGTCCAAAGCTTGATGTCTTCATTTTCCAACTCTTCTGCTGTCCGGTAGAGGGACTTGGGAACCAGCCCACCCTCTGGTACTTCACACTAAAAGAAAAAAAACATTGAAATTATCTCCTGTGACCATCCCATCATGTTCTCTGCCTTCCAGCTTCAGAAACAAACATTCAGCAATACTCTGGAGAAGAGAACAGTCTGAAAGTAATTTTATAGCTTGTACATGACACATTTGTAATTTATTTTACAATGATCTGGATGAGGCATTTGCAGAACTGCACATCAGGGGAACATACACAACAGCCAGCACCCCAAGAAAGGGACTGTGCAAAGGCTGTAATTATCATTTACACACCTTACACTGAAGAAAGATGGGAGAAACTTCAGAATCCTGAGGGAAGTAGCAATAGTAAATAAGTCTGAAAAATAGAACTACAGAGACCTGAAAGAACAGGGGTAGCTAAATTTAACGATGGATAGTGGGGAGATACAGAAAGTTTCCGAGCAGGTAAAAGGACATTGCAGCCAGGAAAGTTAACAGTTTTGAAGTTACAGCTGTCTGACAGCTCAGTACTGGAAGTGATTACACAACTTCCCTAAGCAAACTTCTGTTTTAAGAAGCCTGTAGCAATGAAGTTGACAGCAGGTTCCACAGAAGTGTCTGGGGAAATAGAGAAGTGTTTGGTAACTGAATTACAACAGAGAATTGAAAAGATCTCAGAGAAGCCATTTTTGTTCAAATACTCAGAAATAAAGAAGAAGAGAGAGACTGCCACTGTCTGTAATTGGAAGGAAGTATTGTAGCAATTTGCTTTCTGGTAACATTCACTTTTGTTTACTTAAGCAGTGGATTTTGCCAGCTTTAAACTCCAAATTAGATAACACTGAAAGCTACTGCTGCAACAAAAAACAGCCCACTGGAGATAAACATATGCTCTACTCCAACACATTTAACTGTACTTCATTATCATTTGAGACTCTATTGGAACTGACACAGATGAATTTTCAAGAATGGTACAGAAATGAAATTAGAGTGTATAGGGGCTGAAAACACACCCAGCCTGTGTTGTCAAAAGCATTACAGGTGAAACAAACCTTACATTATCAGTGAGATGTTATAATTCCAGATCCAACTGACACTCAAGGTCCACGCAGGAAACAGCTAACAAGGCACGTGACAAAGGACTGAGAAATTACAGTATCCTGCAGTAAAATCACTTTTCTGGTTTGCTGAGGGTAACTGCACACTCTGTGTGGGAAGACTTTGCTGAGCCCTCTTAGCAGATGTGCCACAGATGTGCCACATGTTCCTTGGGCTCCTTATGGGATCTGCTTTTCAGGTGAGACATACTCTCTGGATCAGCTGATGGTGACAGCTACCATGTTTGTCTGAACTCTCCAGAGAACAGACTATGGCTTTTAGCTGTGTTTGGCTGTTTTGATAAGGTATTTGATACTCATCCAAGAGAAGCATTGTACTGTTCTTTTTAAAGTGGATTCAGAAAACAGCACTAAGCCTGGAATCCTACACCACAGCCCCCACTTCCAAACTACACCATTCACTCTGTGCTTACAGACTTCTTTGTTCAGGGGAGAGGAAAAATAATAATTTTTTAAAACCCCACAAATAAGTTGCTATATGCAATAGTTTATATTCATACCATGCACTCTCCACCGAGGAAATCAGGGATAATTTCTTTATCAATGTAATCCAGCAGTCCCCCTGGACCCTGGTAGTCATTTCCAGCATAAATAAGGAATTTCTTTCTAGTGTTGTCATCAATGAATGGACTAACCTACAAAGAAAGAAAAACAGAAGAGATCAAGCCCTCACATTTTTCTCCAGTCAATTTACATTGTTTTCAAGTCAATTTTGAAGGAATCAGTTTTGATCACACTGTGTGTTACCATCCTGGTTGTGCAAAGTCCACACCACAAAGAAGCCAAATCAACCAACAGTGTAATCAGGTTCTCAGGTGGTGTTTTTCAATCCTCTCCAGGAATCTTATATAGAGGACATGCTTCCAAATGGCAACATTTGCTGCATGTACAGCCTGATCTGAAGTGCTTTTACAAACTGAGAGAGCTGAGGAACACCTTGGACTACACACATACCAGTGTCCAGAGAACTGGGAATACTCGAGGTGCTCTTAGGATAAGCAGACGGCCCAAGGTCTCGGGGTAATTAGCTTCAACCACCTCGATGATTCTCAGCAAGGCCTTGACACCAGGTCTCCATAAATGCCTCATGTTCAAGCCTTCCAGATCTACTAAACAGGTCCAAGAGCTGAATTTGAGAGAGACAAAAAGAAAAATCTCAATAATATCAAAATTCTCCTTGCTTATGTAAGTGCCCAACACAGCAAAATGTGGGGCTCCCCTGCATGTTTTGATTTCTTCTGTTTTACCTCCTTGTTTTGTGCAGCCTGTAAACACTGGAGTTAAAGGGGTGTGCAGTGATCACTCTGCACACTCCCCCACAGACATTTTAGATTCCAGATAAAAGTTCAGTTCATGTGACGCCAAAAAAAAAAATCCTGTCAACAGTCAGCCCAAACATTAAACCATTGCTTTTACTTGGGAGATCACTTAAGTGGCCACGCTGCTGCTCTGAAGCAATTTAACATTCACGGTGCAGATTTCCTACTAACACAGAGCACAATGGTGCCAATACACATCAAAGCTAATTCTGTTGTCAGATCTCAGTGAAGAAGGCCTTTTCTATAGGAAGAGATATGTTCTCAATACTAACTACTGAGCTGCAGCATGTGTTTCAGTTTCTTTCCAAGCTCAGGTCTTGCCCTGGGCAGGAATTCAAGATTTACAGCTGCGCTGCACCAGCCAGCAGCCATTACATTATGCATAAGGCTTCTATGAAACACCAAACCCTTCTTTGTTTCACTTTAAATGTTTAATATGCAGCCCTTTAGGATTATGGCTACAAATGCAGATCCAGCAGGCAGCACCATTCCACTGTTACACGTGAGACTTCTCCCTTGGATTTGACCTCCCTCGGGGAGCTCGGGCAGGAAGTTCTGTAACAGGGAAAGGATAAGCAGGCACAGCCCACATCTCTGGACCTTACAGATTAGGGGAAGGAGGAAGAAACTGGAGACAATCCAAGAAACATGGCATCTTTTCAGGGCTGGTTCTGCTTCGTTCCACGCCCTTAAATCCATTTTGCAGTTACCACTTTCATAAGTGACCCCTACAATGACTTAAAGATGGGCTAGCAAACCACTTTTGACTGAACTTCACATGAAGTAATGCCAGAACCTGGAAAACTAGATCCCAGGTTCCACAGGAGCCTCATGACCTCACCTTGGATCAACAGCTGAGTAGCCACACATAATAAATGGAGAATGCAAACCAGAACTGAGTGTAATGAGCCTTGGAGTGGACTATAGATGAACAAGTGACATGGAAGCCACACCTTATGTTACTGGAAGTGTTACTCATGATACTAGCATGGCCTTATTTTTTGGCAGCCTGCACCAATGCCCAGTGCCTGCAAAATCCAACCCCCAAACAGATCTGGGAGTTAGGCTGCACTGCTCTGCAGATATCCAGAAGTAGAAGGAAGTAGAAGAGAAACAGCCCCAACACAGCCATTTTGAGCACGAGACCGAGGCTGCTGGGACAAGTGGTGTGTGTCCCTCAGGCTTCCCCAGGCACATTCCCTCTAGCCCCACTAATTGGGAAGCTCTTAATTAACTGTGTGATTGTACCTGCATTGAGACACAGCCTGCCCTCTGCTTGTTCCACTGCCTGACATCCCCCCTCCCCTGCACCCCATGAAAGCAGCTGATTCCTACAGAGCAGACTTTACCTTATTGGCCTGCCAAATACTTTTGTATTCTCCTCACATCGCCTCAGCCCTTCTTCATTTATTGAGAGAACCTGCACAAGAAAGAGTGGGGTTCAGAAAAGACAGTCTCAAACTCAGTAGGTGGGATAAAGAAAAGATGTTCATATCCAAAGACTAATTAAAGCTACAAGATCAAAACAGCATAAATTTTTTCCCCACACCAAAGAATGAACTAGAAATCGCTACAATTATCCTTAATTACTCAGAAATTAAAGCCCCTTTTGAAATCACAGAAAGTAACCTTGAAACAGAACTAGGGCAAGCAAACAAAAGTTAGTGTCTGCTTGGAAAAGCCAGTAGGAGAGAAAAATAAAATGCAGTCCCTGTTTTTAATAGTCACTGTGGCTGCTCCTGTCATTACTAGGAGTCAAAAAAAGTTAGAGCAATGCTGGAATTATGCCAGCTTTCTGCTTGGAAGCTGAGCAGATCCACAGTAACAGTTTGAGTGATGCCTTTAGAGAAAGCAGAACTACAGGCAAGCACTTCTTCTTTAAAAATACATGATTCTTATCCTTGGAGTACAGGCTTGACAAAATCCTGAGTGTGGCATTTTCTCTTGTGTACAAGAGCAGAGACTGGACTCTGAAGCCCTGCACAAGTGCAGAAGAATCTGTGCAAATGCCAGTCAATAACCACGGGAGCTGCCAGGAGCTCTGCCTTTCCATCAGCCTCCAGAATGCACCAGGAACAGCTACCAGGGGCTTTCAGATGTATTCCAAACCAAACACTGATGGCCAGAGAGCCCATCAGAATGGCCTGAGGGGCGGATGCTGTGGCAGAGGGGATTCCCAAATGAAAACCTGCCGTTAGGAGGTGTTAGGAACACTCACGTAGCGCAGCAAAGCCTCCTCCCCCAGCGCTCGCACCAGGCCCTTGGTGTCCATCTGGCCCAGCCTCAGCACGTACAGCGGGCGCCCATCTGCACAGAGACACAAACAAGGGACAGTTGAGAGAGCTGCTTCTAAAAAATTCAGATGGAAACAAACCATAACAGTTAAACCTCCCCTGCAAGAGGAAGAATCAAGAGCAGACAGCAACATAAACATCACTCTGTGCAGCCATACCAACGGATTACCTGTAAATGAGCTGCAAAATGGAGATATCATGATTCAGAAATAGCTCCCTGACCTTCATGGAAAGTTCAAAGGACTGTGAGTACATCAGTACACTCCAGACCTTGGTATACACAATTAATGACACAGACTATTCTTAGCTTCCAGGACAGCTCAGGTACACCAATGAACTGAAGCTTTTCCTGTAACTGCAGAGCTGCAAGGAAGGCTGTGAGGCTTTTATCACACGTGATGGATGCAATAGTGCTCTGGAGAGTTTACAGCAACTTTTCTGGAAAAATAGCCATCCTGACATCTGGGAATTAATGAAACCAAGAGTTAACCCAGAGCCTGCCCTCTGCAGAGCGTGCTGGATGGAGCCACACTCCAGCTCTGTTACTGCACACTGTGCAGAGCTGGCACACAGCCCTGTTAATGCAGGTTAAACCTGGTGAGAAGAGACTCTGCTCTAGAGATTGGCTTCAGCTGGACCCTCTGCATTAGAACCCTGCCTTTCCACAGACAGCCTGCACACCAGGGCAGGATACTCAGGCATTAAGGTGAATTACTGTGTTGGCTGAAATTGAGAATCAAAGTTTGCATTTCTGGCTCTTACTTGAACAAAACAGCTCCCAGCCTCCTCCTAAAGCTGTGATGCACTTGTTAAGCTTTGCTTCATCTATTTTAAACAATCACCAGCTTATAAAAGTGAATATGTTAGCATACAATATAAAAAGAAGAAAAGAAAGGAAGCTTTCTACATAAAAATCTCCCTCAAGTCTTGTTGTCTGTGCAGTTTCACTCCCCTCCTAGAGCTACAAGAGAGGTTATCAAATTATCATTAAGTCCTTTGGGACACAAGGAGAGAAACTGCAAAAAACACACTACTGAAAAAAAAAAAAAAAACAACAAACAACCAAAACTGCAGAGTCAAGGCAAGTTGTTTATTTGGCAAAGACACTGCCCCCATGGAAGTTCACAGTGTTTTATGTTTTATCAGGTGGACTAAAAGAAAATGTTATTTTAATATCAGCACACACTTATCTAGGAATGTACTGTTTAGCTTTTGAAACACTAAACAAAAACTGCTATTAAGCTTCATAGCAGGTCTCCCTCCCTCCCTCCCACAGATGCCTCCAAACCCAAACTAACAGCTCAGTAACCCTGGTCCACCCAAATGACACATGAAGGAGTCTCAGCTGACAGTGCTTTGTTATCACTGTACAATTTATATTCCATCAGAGCTTTATAGTTTTAAAAAGACATTGAAGTATTCCTGTCAAAATAAAAGCCATTCAGATGTATGGAAATCTGTGCTAATTGCAAGCCAAAATAATAACTTCTACTCTTTAGCACTGATAGCTCATTCTAGACAACATGCTTCATTATTACTGCTGCCTTTGCTGTAGCACTAAAAGCCACACAGCATTCAGCCAGCTTAAGTTTGGCACATTTAGCATATGTAGGAGGAAAGGAGCAATACTAGAAAAGAGGGCTTAAAAATGAACATACCACTGTAAAGTTTTAAATTATAGAGAACTGCTCAGTTCTGAAATGGTGTTTCCATTATTGACAAAGCCATGTTTTACTTGTGGGCATGCTGCAAGAGAGATCAAAGGAACTGCAGGGGAAGGGAGGGGGCATGAAGTTCACCACAAGACTGCAGAACTTCTCAGAAGAACATTAAACAAGCCTTTGATGCATTCTGCACCTTTCTGCTCACTGGCAGGACCCAGTTGTGTGCTATTGACAGAGTAAGTCTTTGCAAAGGACAGGCAAGGAACAGGCTGAAAGGGAGAACTTATTAACAGGTCTTTTTCCCTACAATCTTTACAAGCACATTCTCATTTTCCATTTTCTCAGTTTGAGGTCTGTCAAACCCAGAGCAGCAGGGAAGAGCCATTCAAGCTCTGTGATTAAACTTCTGCTGCATCCTCCCTGTCTCCTGGCCACTACTGCTGACAGCATCCTGCCTTGTTTCATATGCTGCTTGAAAAAGGAAGAGCTGAGCAGAAACAATGGTGCCTGGTGGGAAAAGACTCAATCAGAGCACAGATCGCTCACAGTGAGAGATCATTTCCTTATCTAAAGAGCCCAGCTTGCCTCAAGCCACAAATTCCAACATGTTTCATTTCTATGTATGTATTAGCAACGAGATCAGTGCACGATAAAGCAGAGGGACAGGGGACTGTGTCAGGCTGTGGCTCACAGCACAAAGGGAATTCAGCCAAAGCTGCTTCTCTTCTTAAACAAACCTGCTCTATTTGATATTTTTGCAACATTCCACTTCTCATCATTAGGCTGACTATAATGCCAAATAAATATTCATTTATGCCATCAGCAGACTTATGCAACATCAGAAATAAATTGATTACAAAGATATACTTATTTACAAACACCTTTTAATCACTGAAAGAGCACACTCAGCATTTGCCTAACACCCTTCTAAGCATCTCCAAGTACTATGGAAGTGCAATTAATCACTTTTTTTAAGCTCCTGGCAAAGCAAATTTAAGTATGTCAGTATTAGTCAGAAAGACTCTGATCCAGGGCTCTGTCTCCAGCAGCTAAGAGCTGGCAAAGGCACTGGAACAGGCTGCCCAGAGAAGCTCTGGATGCACCTGGAAGTGTTCAAGGCCAGGCTGGACGGGGCTCTGAGTGACCTGGTCTAGCAGAAGGTGTCCCTACCCATGGCAGGGAGATGGAACAAGATTATTTTAAATTCCCTTTCAACCCAAAACATTCTATCAATTTAAGTGTCTTTAGTACATAACAACAGAGAAGTTCTTACCAGCCACCTCTAGTTAACAGAGGGACAACTATCACCTTTGATTCAGAACATAAAAAAGCTGTTCAGTACATATTTTGTACTGAAACCATACCTTTGTCATGGTGATGCCAGCCTCCTGCATAGTAATCCTGGAGCACTTGGGGAGGATTCCAGGTGTCCAGAATATAATCCACCTGGTGCTGCTTACGCCATGTCAGGGACTGGCAAAGGATCTCTCTTGCTTTGTCGATGTTGAAGTCCCGGGCACGCAGGAATCTTAAAATGTGCTCATCCTTTGGGATCTATTAACAAAACCAAACCCAATTTCGTATTCAAGGTTTGAAACAAGAACAGAAACCCAAACAATAGAAGCTGAAGAATGTGCAGCCCTGCACCAATGCAAGAGGATGGTGCGTAAAACACTGGGAGTTACTCAAGAAAATCAGCCTTTGTTTGAAACAAAATCATAACCCCTGTCAGGCATTGCAGCTACTTTCATAAGGGATATAAAAATTTCATGAACTGTAATGTAATAATTTCCACCTGTATGACCATACCAAGCCAGTCCAATTTAAATAAATCAGGACAAAACACAGACCATGTTTTATTGTTAAGTTGGAGGAAGCTGAGACACACATGCAAATCAAAAGGCACTGGAAAAACCCCGGCCTTGCTATCAGTGCTGCACTGCTACCAGTGTTTCAGTACTTAAGACTATGATGTTTGGCCAAAACAAACAAATGTAAAAATAAGGTCATTGTAAAAACCAGGAAGACTGATAAATCTGATGTTATTTCCAGTGGCAGTTTAACTGACAGTCTGAGAGGCTTTCATGGTAATTATTGAAGCACCTCAGCTGCAAAGTCAGCTGGACAGTCACGATGAACTCCTCCTATTTGCCACTGCTTAAATTTAGGTTTTGATCATGAAGAGCCACTTAGTAGTAAGAATTATCCCCAGGGGGTGTGGCAGGACGTTCCTCAGGCCCACCTTGCCTGTCACACACTCTAAGGCAGGGGACACCCCCAGGAACTCACTTTGCCTTTGTGCGTCTCCTGGAGCCACTGCCGCAGGCGGATCAGGCAGCTCTCCTGCATCGGGGTCAGGTCCCCCAGGTACCTCTTGATGTAGTCTGCATCCAACTTATCTAAAAAGAGATTGCAGGTGATCAGAGCGGTCCTGACCTAGGCCAAGTACCAAGTGATGTGATTTACTGCTGTCTCAAAGTGGCTGTTGTGTTCAGTGCAGTCAGAACTGAATAAAGTTCCTTTGAATGAATGAAAAGATGAGCAGGGCAACAAACACAGTCATCCTTATGAAGAAGATAAAATTCTCCTTCTGCAGCTAAGGAAGGAACAAAAGCAGACATTTGTAAAAGCATTTTGCCAGATTCACCAATCCAAAGCACCATTGGGATTGCTGCTTCTAGAAATCCTTAGAGATGCTTTGGTCTCCCAGTGCAAGAATTTTCCCAAATTCCCAGAAGACTGTGTCTAGGGAAGTTTCAGTGGTGTTCCTTAGGAACTATTCCTTAGGAATTCCTAACTATTCCTATGGTCATACCCATCCCTGAATTTCAGGGTAAGAGCAGACTGTTCATTTGCAACCCAATGAACAGCAAACAGTTTTTCTGCTTATACCTATCTCCACTCACGAGCTTAACCCGTAACAGCTGAGCTCTGCCACGTGTCACTGCTTGGTGAGGCCACATTTTAACATGTCACCAACTCAGGAGCCAACATGGAGCTCCTCAGCTGCCCAGGAGAAGCTGCCCAGTGCTGAGAGCCTCTCCAGTACAAAGCTTCCCAGTCAAACACATCAGTCCCCCCCATACCATCGGGTGTTCCTGCAGTGGGTTCCGAGGGGCTGCTGGAGGTGTTGAGGATCTCCTTGTTGCTCAAGCCCTCCTTTGTGGCAGTCTCTGGGATATTAATGGCAGGTGACACTGGTCTCCTTGGGTGGGATGTGCTGCTCTCTGATTTACATGCAACAGGAGGAGTCCAGCGAGGGACAAAAGTTATTCCTTCTTCCTCCAGCTGCTTCAGGTAGTACTCTATTATTTCTTTTCCCTTCAAAAAAGAAAATTTACTTCAGCTACTGAAAAACCCACACATTTAGACACAGAGAGGACTGGGCTGAAAATTAAGTGATCAGACCTCTAAAGATTTCCCTTGAAACAGCCCCACACAGACACACTGCCCCAGGCCTTTAGCAAAGCAGCCCAGCTTTCTCAGCAGAGCAGCCTGTTACTTAGCAGCAGCCTCATTGTCTTTTGGTAACTTGGAGCCAGGCACATCCTTCCCAGTTGCAGGCTCACCTTTTTAATATTGCTGGTGTATTGCTTCATGGCAATCTTTTCCACTGTGCTTTCAAAACCAAAAAAAGATTTAATATCCAGACTTGCTGACTGTTCAAAACAGGTCCAATCTTCATTGTCAGGATGAACCTGCAAGTCAAAAGATCATACAGCTCAGTTATCCATTTAGGTTTTTTTCTCTCTCATAATATTTGAAACATTTCTTGTTTTACAGGTTCACACAATCAAAAACATTCAAATGGAATTTGAGGTGTCTTGCTTCACTTGGGAAGAGGCAACACCAACGGACAAAAAGCTGAGAAGCCCTTCCATGGCCCCACAGCCCTTTTTTTTTTTTTTTTTTTCCACTTTTTTTGTCTTAACAAGAAAGGGGAGGGTGGAGAAACACAAGTGCACCAGGCAAGAGCCAGAGGACTGCACATTTCTACACTGCCTCAGTGTAGATAAGGGCTGGAACTGCAGTGTGTGTAATACAGAGTAAAAGCCTGCAACAGGGAACTCTGCTATGGCTGTGGCTGATAGCTCAGGGTCAGCTGAGCCAGGCTGAGCCCTGCAGCAAGGGCAGGGGCAGCATGCCCAACATGTTTCCAAGAGACGGCCAAAACACTGTTCCCTCACTGACCTAGGAGGTTCTTTAGTATTCTGTAGAATGAAAACTGGTTTAGTTTGTTCTCCCATGATATGAGAGATGCCAGAGACGGAAGTGCACACTCCTCACTCTTAGCTTATCTCGTGCTTTACTGACATGATCCTGAAACAGACTTTTAGTTGGACTGGATCTTAAAGGGCTTTTCCAACCTAAACAATTCTACTATTGATGCTGATACTGTTACAAAAAGCTGGTTTTTAAACTCTATTCAGCTAAAATAGATTTGTTCAAGCAATTTCTAGGGTGGCCTCTGAATTTGCCATTATAAAAACATAAGGCTGGATTTCTGAGCATGTAATTAGCCTGATGCCTTAGGGCTCCTTTCCCCCTCAAAACATGCTAAATTTGGCTAAGAAAGGGATCAACACTTTATAAGAGACAACTACAGGGACAAAAAAAACCCTTTTCTCTTCATTTTCTGTTTCTGCATTAGGGAATGGGAGGTACAAGAATAGCTTGTACAGCCTCAGTAGATACAATTCATAATAACATAATTTAAGAATCTTCCTCTATTTTTATAAATTCAATTATAGGTTACCTTTAATAAAAATGAACTTTTAGAAACAATTTATTCTTCCATTTAAAACCTGATTTTTATTTACCTAATTTCTCGATTGACTAGAGCAAATGGACATGGAGAAGAACAGTATTTTATACATATTTACCAGATGTACTTTTCTGTACAGCATTTCCCCCATTTAAACAGAGCTTTCACATAAAAACTGCAGGTAAGTGGAAGAACATTCTTAAATTTACCCTACAAGTTACATCAGAAATAATTATAAAAAGATTAGATAATAATGTCAAGTGAGTTTGGCACCCGATGATCTTCTAACCACAGGTTAAACACAACAGAAAATGCTATGACCTAAAAAGAGTGCTACAATACAGATAAATCAGTCACATTTGTTAGCTCTGATCTGACCTTTAGCATCAATTTGAAGTTCTACTGCTACAGTACGTGCTGTAAGAGCCCATGAGGATGGGCTGAGCCATTCAGAAATAAACCATGACCAGAGCAGAGCAGCAGGCCTGCCACCACATTCCTCTGCATCAACATTTGCACTGAAGACCAAGAACAATGAGAAAAGATAGGTTAAAACATAGCTGATTCAGTGAACTTCTGTATGAGCTGAGCAGAAGGCAAATCAGCTGAACTTTCCTCTGGCAGTTCTGTCAGGGTGTCATCAGCCTCACCAAGTCCACACTGCTGCTACAAAGCACAGATTTTCCTAAACAGAGCTGTCAAACAGCAAATTATGTTGTGTTCTGCTCTCTGAGAAGATGCTCAAGCAAGAGGGTGCCAAACGTGTCTCAGTTCTCGAGGCAAGTGTGTTACATTTAACGCTAACAATTATCCCTCTGGGCCATGTGTTGGTTATTTTTTCTTGCAAGGCAAAAGCCAGGAACAACTCAAGCTCTGTTTGAGTCCTGAGATCTGAACACTGCCTGGGCTCCATCTGCAGCCCCACCAAAGGCCTGCTGTTACTCACTGTGTAGGAACAGTGCTCATTAATGATGACTCTGTTAGAGAAGGTTTCATTGTAAGCTTCTATATGCAGAGTCCTTTCTCGCCTGTTCAGAGAGTTCTTCTGGACAAAGTAGACGTAGTCCACTCCTGCAATCTGGGGAAGAGGCACAGATTCTGTTTAGGTACAGCATTCAGGTGAAGGGATATCCAGAAGTAAAAAAACAGGCACTTCAAAGCTCATCACCTTTTTCAGCAGCCGTGGTGCATCGATGTCCAGCTTGCAGCGCCGCTCGATCACATGGATGGCCCCATCCTCGCTCTTGTACTCGTTTACAGTGTCACTGGCTACAAACATGGGGATCAGAGGGCATGTAGGAAACCTTCTTTCATATGCCTGTCACGATGGAAAGAGAACAATCACCACCATTAATTCCTCAGGGTGTGCAAAGTTCATTGGCATCACCAGCATTTGGAGGCTCAATGCCCTTCAGAGCTTCCCTGGAAGGGGCTGAGCCTTCCTGAATCCACATTACAGCTGAAAAAGTCACAATGCATTCCAAACAATCCATTTATTAATACGTTCCTTGCCGGTAAGGCAGTTTTTAAACCATGCTAAATAACCCATTCCTCCCCTCCCTCTGAAAAGGAAGTTATTCATTCTGTACCATGACAACCCCCTTGGTAACAGGAAAATGAGACCCTCCAGTTCTAAAATACCACAAGACAAAACAATTATGTCTTGGATTAAAAAAACCCCACTTACTAATTACCGGTGTTTCAGCAAGTTGTCTAGAGGGATTTCATACAGCTCCCCAAGGTCTAATAAAAACATTTCAAAAGCTATTTCTTAAGCTAATAGAGCTCTCAGGCTCCCTGGGCACAGAGTGTTTCTAATGATTTCACTGCAGTTTATCAGTCCACAGTTTTGTCCAACAACAGTCAGTCTAATACAATGAGCTCATTTCACACTTCTGAAAATGTAAAACTTCTTGCAAAAATGCAGAGCTAGCTAGAGCTTTGATTTTGATTAAAGAACACAGTCATGTAAATAACTTTATCTCCTAAATACTTGACACGCAGACAAGATGGTATTAAATCAGACACAGGATAATTAAGGATTTAGGATCAGTAAAACAAGTAAGAGGGTGTTATCCCCACTAGTAAACTTGTTGGATTTTGACTTTAAAACCACTGTGGCTGGAGAATACAAGACAGCTCTTTTTTTCCCCCATTTCTTTCACAGTCTCTAATGTATCTCTAATGTATCTCTGCCTCTCTATGGCTTTTTTTTTTTTCCCCCATGGGGTAGCAGTGAAGCAAATAATTCTTTAGCCTGCTTTCCATATTGTGAATTCCTTCATTTTTGCTTCTATCAGAACCTTATTTGTTTTGGTGAAGAGGTAGGATTTTGCAAGATGTCCCAATGCAGAAGAAAGCTTAGATAAAGTAAATTTGAAAGAACATAATGAAACGACTCTTTAAAAGAGGTAAAATATCCACTCTGTCCTTTTAGATTATTTCAACTACTTGGAAAACAGCTGGGCTGCAGCACCAAGAGGGAGAGGGTGGGGAACAAAACAAGCAGCAGCTGCACAAAGTATGCGATGGTGGGGCTGGAACAGAAAAGGTCTCTTAATTCTCCCTTTAGAACAATTAAAATACTTCAGTTTATTACCAGTGTTCAAACCTAGTTCGAAGGCAGTGTTTCTATGGTGACAGTGGTGTAGGGTACTACAACAGTGTCAGCTTTTTTTGCCTTGTGCAGATTTTTAAGCCATTTTTGTAGCATGACTGTCCCGAGTTCATAAAGCCGCTCTGTAAGGCAGCAGAAGGGCAGCCAGGGAAGGGGTCACACACACTCCCTGCTCCAGACCTCATCTGTGCACAGCTGGTTCGGTTTGACTGAAGAACAGCAATAATTCCTGGGCTCAGAGATGTGTACACAATAGCAGGGACAGAGCATTAGTGTTGTAACACAATAGTCAGCACTGGGGGAGAAAATCTTTCACAGCTCTGAGACAAAGGGAGGATGGGTCCTATTAACATGGAATAAGAAGTCTCTTTTACCCTATTGGTACAGCAAAGAAGTTCTATTTCCTTTACAAGGCTCTTGTTCTGGACAGAAGGCTGTACATTTAAGTTGCTCACAAGTATCTCAAACCTCTCCCTGAAAAAGTCTCAGTATTCTTTCAAAATTAATCTCTATTTTAACTGCAGTGACTGTAGTTAAATGCTGTAAAGTCAAAAAAAAGAAAACCTTTCTAGAAGCAGCAGAATTTAGAAGTATTTCTGATTTTCAGATTGCTTCATTTAATACTTTTATTTTATGTTACGATTATTTTATAGACAGGAGAGCAGGGGCAGCAAGTATCTAACATTTTTCTCCCTTTTTTCAAAGTCTTTTTTTACTTTGGATGACAAGTTTTCTCCATCTGAACAGCCCCCTTTATGCCAAAGCCTTTGCAATTCTCCTTCATTGCACATATTGATGCTTTTCTCATCTTAGTCCTCCAAACACTTCATGTTTGCCCTGTGAACATTTGCAATTCAAAGCATTACCTGCTCATGAGTGTTTGCTGAACTGTGAACAAAAAAATGCCCAAGAAGAATGTGTTGTTTTAAATGGCAAGACTGAATTGAATGTGTTCAATTTGGAAGAGAATGAAATAATTATTTGCCACAAGCTGGCAAGCTGAATGCTCATAGCAAAGTACTTGAGGGTTTCCAAGAGATTAACAGAGAATCAGGATTCTTTCTCCCTAAAGAACAAACACACAGAAAACTGTTCAGTTAGTTTTACTCAGCTCTTAAATCAGGCTGGTTTTATTTCTTTATGTTTCATTGCCAATATATCCTTGTAATGCACCATTTCTCAGCACAGCCCAGTTTGAATCAAAGGTGATCGAGCAAACCATGGCCACATCAAAATATTTAATCTGATTCAAGCACAGTTGTGTCTTCCACAAGGGACAAACTGCTCCCTTTCACAGAGCAGAGTGGGCAGCAAAAAGCTGCTGAAGGCTACAGGACACTGACACATCTTTCACCATGAGCCAACACAGCACAGGAACAAAACTTGTAATTTGTGGTACAACACAGCAAGAGCCACGTGAGTCAGAGCAGCACATGCATGGCCAAGACTGGAGCTATTCAAGGAGCACGAGATGATTAAAAAAAGATCAAATGCTGCTTTTATTTTTCAAGAGAACTGAAGGGATTTTGCTGTGTTATTGAAGTGTTTTGAACCACAAACTTTGTCTCAAATCCAGCTTTGCAGACAGGAAATAACTGAACTACATTATGCAGTATTCCTCCAGCAGGCTGATAAAGCAGAGTTTCTTATAAAATGTTGCCCCTTCCTTGTATGACAGCGTTGTGGTCAAACTTGGACAGATAGGTCTCTTTTCACAAAGAAAATCAGATATTCCACACTTTTGTCTCAGTATTCCAATTTCACTGTACAGATACAATCAAAGACAATTAGTTCCTCAAAAGAGAAGCAGCTACAGAAAATCCTGAAGGGCTGCATGCAGGAATGAAATGCTGCTGCTGTAGCACTAAATGCACCTCATAATGGTGTTTCAAGGAAGGGACACTGTTACTGCTTTCCCTGTCACATTTAACACACTGGGTGTGACACGGAGCACAAGTCAAAAGCACAGATGTGCTCATCCTCAAAACTCTGCAGCTGCTGCTGGGCTTGACATGAAGTCACAACACCTCCGTGGCTGAGGCACCTGTGTACAGATCTTTCAAACAGTGATTCTGAGCCTGCATTTCTGCAGTTCCTCATAATGTACTTTTACATTTCCCACGAGCCTCTGGAACATTTGTGTACTCTGATCCATTAGGAGCTGCATTGTGTATCAAGAAAAACACAGTCTGGTGAAGCAGCTTGAACCGCAAATTTAACTTTCTTAATGCATGTTAACAGCAAGAGCACTGACAAGCACAAATTCAACCAAAATAGCACTGTAATAAAGCTTCTTTTCCAACTGCTTCCCTTAGCAACTCATGCTCAGAGTAGAGTCAAAATAACAGGATTTATTCCACTTTTATCCTTGCTAGTATTTCAGCTGAGTGTGAAGACATGAAAGCAATGCAGAAATCAGACTATTTTAAACCCATTGCAGTCATTTTTCATAGCCAAGGGAATTGTAGTTGCTGCCACGGCCCTTAGATTTTGGAATTCTAGTATCAGGAATAACAAGTTCATTTCAAAATACCACCTTTAAAACAGCACTTAGGTATGACCCCCCAAGCCAGTTTTCAAAGGTTTCTGGCTTTTTGCTTCTCAAACCATGCCTAGGGCTAATAAAATACTTTGATAATAAGCATGTGCTCAGTCCTCAGTAGAGAGAATCATGCATGCAAATAAATTACTCAGCTTCTCTGGCCAGATTAATATGTTCCCAGTCTCCTGTCTTCAAGGACAGGGATTATTTAGTATGTCCATTAAATGACTCAAAACTAACTGCTACACTTAAAAGAGGAAAAAAAATATTCCAAGCAATCTTATGCTCTGCTGTTCTAGTAGGTGAATCCTCCAAACAGAAATTCTAACCTGGTGAAATTAGGAGCAATTTCAATTACCATTTGGAAAATGAAGAATATTGAGTGCTTCAACAGCTTAATGGCATGAATCAAGCTGTTAAGAGGTTTTATTTCTTTTTGGTGTTTTCTGTTTGAAACTGCTGGCAGAGCAGCACTCAAAGAGCAGCATCGCATTTTCCAAGGACACCTCAAGAGAACCCATGAGCAGATTCATCCTGGCAGTCCAATCTTGTCTGCAGCACTCGGTGCTAACTTTAATTTCTGCCTGCAGCACCTGACCGTGTGTGGGTAACAATGTGCAAGTGCATAGCAAAGCTCACTGTGCTCCCCTATCCACTCCCAGTGTGTGTGATTTCTGAATTATTCATAAACACAAGAAACAAGAAGGGTCGCTCGAGCAGGATGCTGCCCTGGCTCCACAGGCTGCATTCCAGCAGCCTGGTCATTCCTGCAAAATACTGTATCCCTTTATCCCCTTGCATTAGAGCACTGCAGATCAATAGGAAAAGCAGAGACTCATGGCAGGGTAACCAAGTGGTTTCAAATTCTTGGCAGCTGAACTTGGAAAGAAACAATTCTGGATGAACTCTCACAGATCAGCAAATAACTTTTCATGCCTTGTATTCTGCTGTTCAGAGCTCCCTTTGCAATCCATACATATGTATAAAAATCATGACACTTGTTCAAAGCAGCATAAAAATCGTGAGCCTTGAACAAAGCAGTGTGATCTCAGTGCCAGTGTCTCTGAGGGATGTTAGCTCACATGGGAATGATCAGCTCGGGGGCGTGTGTGCAAGAGAGCAGATGGTTACAGTGGATACACCTCAAAAAGCTCCAGAAATAGGGTTTATGGTAAGGTAACACTCCCAGGCATGGGGAAGAGGGAACGTGAAGCGAACTGCACGTTGGAAAAGCACAAACATCTTTAACATACAGGTTATTTGTTTATAAAGCTCTCTGGGAAGAAGCTCCCCTGTGAAGCCAGCTCTGGAAGGACAAGTCCTCCAAGGACACATTCAGGGTCCCAGCCAGGCCCTGCTCCCAGCAGCACAGCTCCCCTTGGCTTTGTGCTTTCTGACCTTCCCCTCAGAGCAGCTCTCCACAGCAGCCCTTGCTCAGGAGGCTTAAGTGGTTTTTCTCTCCACAGTGTTTTCACTTCATTAAATGTTCTCATTTACAAAGAGAGGAGTTATTCTCTTATTGCTGGGAAACAAAGGCTGCTTGGCAGGCACTCAGTCCTAGAACTCTCTCTGGAAAAGATGGAGAAAGCTTTAGTTACACAGACCACAGCTGAGGCTTGTGGGGACTACAGACAACCCAGCAGGAGAGGCAGGGTCAGACCTGTCACTGAATGGCTGTGTATATCTAAACAAAAATTTCCTTTATGTACCATTTCTGGTCCTTGACAAATATAAGGTTGTTTAACAGTCCTCCGATTTCTCTATAAATCTTAGCGCAGTCTATGCCAACAAAATACTTCAAAGTGTAAAGAACACTATGACTTACTTTAAAAGGAAAAAAATTAAGCCTACTATTGCAATTTCTACTTTTAAAAAGTGTTTAAAAGTGTTTAAATAGAACTAGAGCAAATACACTATAGCTTTTCCAGCAAGATTCACCAGTGGTGAACCTGCTGGCTATCAGAGCAAGATCAACAAACAAAATGTTTGCTTAACAATTTATCACTGAACTGGATAAAGCAATTAGAAAGTTCATCAGGAAATACCATGTGTGGAAGCAATTTGAATTAAAAATTATAACCCTTCACCTGAAAGTGAGCTACTGCAGAGATTTTCAGAATTAAGACAAATGAAGCAGGCAGCAAGCATTCATTAAAAAGGAAGGCTCTGTTTCATCTTGGTTTGTTAAAAAAAACCCTAAATCACAATGCCCCACATTCAAATATACCTTTGTTTAAATACATTCATTTTGCAACAGGAAAAAACTCTTTCGCTCCATGCGGAGCACAATTCCACAGAATGGAGGAAAATCTTGCTTTTCCAAGCAGAGCTGTACTTGGGCATGGTGTGAGGAGCAGAGCTGGCTCCATCAGAGAGCTGTGCAGGCAGCTCTGAGGGCACGGCTGCACCGTGTGCTGGGATACATTCTGAAGGATTCCCAAAACGAGAGCTGAGAGTCACCTGGGAAATGCAAGTGGCCCTTTACTCTAAGCTACAGGGAAAAAAAATTGCACAATTCTCCTTTCTCCCCATCACACTTCCCTGCAACTGCACCCTGACCTTATTTTGCTTTGTCCCTCTTGTATCCTCCCTCCATTACAGTCCAAAAAAGCATTTTACCCTGAAATGCAGGAGTCATTCAGAAACACAATAGATTGTCTTCACTCTCTGTTCCCTGGTACAATGAAATTTGGCAACCTAAGTATTAATGATGGCTATTAAGTGTATCCAAGATAAAATAAATAACCCTTCTGTAAGTTACACCGAAAAATCAATAGGACAAGTCGATATCCATAAGACAAACATTCTGCTCCATTTTAGAGACCAAAGAGTTCCTGTTTGCTACACGAGTGTAAGAAGTGACCTGGAACTTTCTAATTAAATAATCTTTAGTGCATTAAGAGTGTAAGTTTACAGTACTGTTCATATCCAGTCTTCCAAAGCAAAGCATTTCCAAGTAATTGACCAAAATGGCCCAACTCCTTCTACTTCACAGAAGTACAATCCCACCTTAAAGTTCATAAACAATGGAGTTAGTCTAAAATTTTCATAAAGAGGCTGTGAAAGTTTTCAACAATTATGCATAAAATCCTTGGACTGCAATTACAATGGGTTTTTTGTTTTTGAAGTTCTGGGGTTTGTCTTTTTTTTTTTTTTTTAAATAGACCACACAAACATTATTATACAAATCAGACAAGTACTAACAAGAATCTATTTTGCACAGATGTTGTTCATAAGTTGTAATTGAAGGTTAATGATTTCTCAAACAGCAAGAGAAGCAATCTTGAAAAACAACCTTGGATGTTCTCCAAGGCAGAGACCAGAGCTTTCAGGTAGAGTATCTGGGAAGAGAAATTGTCAGTGATTCAAAAAACTTACTGCAGCATGATACTCAGATTCTTCAAATGCTTTATTTATGATACTGCACTGAAGTGGTGCTCAAATTTACAGCCCAGGTCTACATCTCTTCCTCTCAGAAGATCCAGGAGAGACTTCCCACACTGAATAGAGCGCTCACCTCCCAGACATTACAGGACCCTGCACAGTCTCTAGGCACTCCCTGGGCTTCCAACACCCACAGCTGTTAAATAACCCATGCTCTAAGCTGCCCATACATGCTGCAAGCACTGAAGGTCCCTGCAGAAACATTTTCATTAACACCACCATGGCTTCCCTGGGCCTTGTTCAATCATGAAGTGATACAAGGACTTGTTCTTTTCAGTATCTTTGTCTCAAGAAAGCATCTGAAAGCATAACTGGCTTGGCAGCCAGCAAATTGAGCTTCCACAGCCCACCTCTCCTTCTGTGGAATGGAAATGAAATTCCTGAGAAATTCTCTATGGAAGCAGGAGCTGAGGAAAATGAAGCCATCTGTAAGCAGAGCTGAATAAGAAAACATGTTTTTCCCTGGCATTTACCAAAGCCATTAATTCTTGCCCTCAACAGCTCCTCTGTCACTCAAGAGTCCTGCATGGAAGAAAAGGTTTTATTAAGTGTACAGAAGAGCATAATCCCTGCCCATCCTTGTCTTCTCTTGGTGCCTATACTTGTTTAAGGAGTTCTCTTGACTTAGTCAGGTTTCACTGAAAAGGATTTCAGGCTCTACGCTGCTATGAACAATCCACTTGTGCCTTGCAAAAGTCTACAAAGAAAGAGGAAGAAAGGATGAGCAGATTTATTCCAATACATTTAAATTCACCCCTGGCTTAACTATATAAAGCCTCAGATTTTATTACTTCCTATAAAGAGGGCAAGACTGCTCTGTCCATTTTTACATTTAGCTGTATTAGAAGCCCACAGTACTTTGAAGTTAAGTAAATATCCAGTTAAGTTTCTTGCACATTTCAAATAGACTCTACCTGTTAAAGCGATCTTGTCTTCAGCAGGTGTCAGCACTGAACAAACAATACCTATTTGTTCTACCAAATAGGTTAACAGCCCTGCCACATGCCAAGCAGGCAATTTGCTGCTCAAATCCTAGAAAAGCAGCAAGAAACCTCCCAGCTTCATATCCATTCTGCAAAATCCTGAAAACAATGAGGACATTGCCCATAACCACTACAAAATAACCCAGTATACAGACCAAACTCAAATTCAATAACTGCTTTGTGATCTTGTATGAAGGGCTTTGATTCAGTAAATTAAAAATCTCTATGGAGACAGGAAACAGCAGAGAAGTTATTCTTGTCCTTTGGCTCCACTAAGTTACTCTGAGACCATAAAAATTTAGAGACAATTTTTTCTTGGTTCCTGGCTTCAAAAAGCACTTACCACCACTCATGCAGAACACCAGGGATGTGCATGGAGAAGCAAAACAACCTTTCAGAATAGAGACAGAGCAGAGCTTTATCTCCACACGGCTCTGCAGACACAATCCAGGCTACTTCACACCTATTTAATCTCTTCCAAGTCTTCTGCAGTGCAAAAGGAACAGCTTCATGTTAAATTTCAGGCATAACCATAGCTGATACACACAGCCAATCACAAAAATCATGAAATACCACTGACATGGTGTTATAAAGGAAACTGCAGCTCGACAGCTCACAAAGTGCTGCTTACACAGCACATCAGACACCACCTTGGATTTCTGATAGCAGGACCTTTCACGTGTTAAACTGCTACAAAGCACTTCCAAGCAAAAGCAACTGCATCGACACACAAATACTGGCATTTCTGTTCCTCTCTGTGGTTCAGGCAGCATTTCCATGGTTACAGTGTTGATCACTTCTTGGCTTTAATTACATTCCAAATCCCGACCAAATGCGTTGCTTGGCATTTTAAACAGCCCTAAAGGCAACCCTGCAGGCCAGTTCTTGTAACCTGGCTTTGAGTCCCATGAGGTGGAATGCACTTGGAATCATAAATTCATTCTGGTTGGAAAAGACTGGTTGGTTAAGACTATTGAGTCCAACCATTAACCCAGCACTGCCCAGTTCACCGCTGAAAATACCACACTACTCATTACATCCTCCAGATCTTTGCAAAATGTCCCTGAAACCTTGGACAGATCTCCAAGGAAACTCAGCACAGCATCCACACCATCTTCCCAAACTTTGGTACCCATTTTAGTTTGTCTTGCTTATGTTTAAACTTCTTTCCTTTGAGGTCATCACACAGTGAAAGCATCAGGAGTCCTGAAACCAAAACATTCTTACTGCACAAAACATGACCCCAAAGCACATGCACTTTGGGACATTATCTCAGTTGTCAATCAAAGCTCACTGCAACAAATTCACTTCTGGCAGCCATTGCACAAAATGTTATGGAGAAATTCAGGCTAAGAATCAACTAGACAGGATTATGCATGTTAGTATCACTTTCACAAACAGTATTTAAAACTCATTTTCTATTGCTGTTAAGTTACAGCAGACATCAAACCCCACCTACTATCAAAAAGATAGTAACAATTTCAGTGGGAAAAAAAAATCCTTGTAGTGATTTAAAAAGTTTAGATGCATTTCAGAGTTTTAGATTACATTCTTTGCAAAGTAAATGTGAAGCAAAGAAGTGTTTGTTTTTCTACCAGCACACAAACCAGAAATCAAAAGGATTTCACAGACATCTTATTGAAAGAATGCTCCATTTAGACAGCACCTGCAACTAAATATCAGGAAAACCTCAGCTTATCCAGGGAAATACTTGACAATATACATTCATTGAGCATTCTTGACAAATCTGAGTTATACTAAAAAATTCACTTAAGACTGCCCAAAACCAAAAGCGAGGAAGGGGATAGAAGAAAAGGCAAAAAGTAGAAGCAAAAAACAAGTTTCTGGGGGACAGGAAGGTCTGCAGCAAACTTTCTCTGTGTGGCAGCATAAATATGTTGGCTACAGAGCTAAGGAATCTCAGCCTCGGCATTCAGGGTTTTCAAGCATGCATAAAGTTACTTTAATATTTTAATATTTCATTAAAATAATTTAGACCTTATAAATAAAGCAGGAGATTCAGAACGGGTTATGAAGCAATCTTCTAGGTAAGTGGAATTTTACTGGTAGTTCACTGTTGAGTTATTCAACTGTGGTCACCAACTTACCAAAGCAAGCAAAGAGCCTCTTTCTGCACCAGAAAGAAAGAGCCAGACACAGAAACCTCAATTCTCATCAGGGCTGTAATCAGTCAATCCACCCATGCAGGCTCTTTCTACACAGATAACTACTCTATCCCCCTCAGTGCACCCTTCCCATCTGGGCATCTTCATTTCAGGAAAGTGCTCAGAGAGAACTTCTACCAGCAAAATTACAGTGGATTGTTGCATGGAATGACACTGGAAGGGAACTGGCTCATAACTACTTAAGAACCACTCTGCTACACACTGAGATTCCATCTTCTTCCAGATAAAAATTAAATCTTTGATGATTTAATGCAATTTTATTCAAAGTTTTGATGGCAAAAGGTACACCAATTCAGCAGATAGAACAAATTGGGGATAAAGGATGTGACCTGAAGACTAGGGCTAACATTCCATTTTATATCTGTAAAAGACCATCTTCAATAACCACAGACATGCCTCAACTTAACTTTAATTGGAAGAATGGTTACTTTAAAACAGATCTGAGTCATCTGTGGTTTGCTTAAATAAATTTGCACAGGTGGAATTGTGTAATAATTGATTCTTGCATGGGAGCCTAAATGTCTATCTTCAGAGGACACCTTAATATGAGGGCAGGACAGAGGAGAAAGTGGACAGCCTGTGTAGGAGTTGGAGTTACACCTGCTTTGCCTTCCAGGCACACACAAGAGAATCATCAATTCTCTTCCTCCCTTTGGGAAGTCCAGAGAGTCCAAAGCATCCAAGTGCCACTCCACTAAAGAGTGAGCAAGACAAACTTCAACTGCAGCCTCTGCACAATCTTGAGACACGAATCTCTAAAATGAGAAGCTGAAATAGAGAAGTTGGGCAAGCACCACTCCTTCCTCAAGAAAAACAAAAGGTTAAGGACAGTAAACCCAACAACCATGCTGAATGCAAATAATTTTAACCTTCCTTTCCTTTGGAGAAAGGTGGGAAAGCCTGATCCTTCAGGTTAGGCTGGCTTATGACTGAGAGACCAAGATCAAATTGCTGGTTAGAAAACAACTGACATTGCTCTGGTCTAGACTGAAGATGGAACACCAAGGACTGACTTTACAGCTGTGCTGCTCCAAGTTGCTCTTCAACATACACAGATCTTACCTGGCCTCGTGGGGGCAACAGCAATACCAGATGGACTGGCAATGTCACTGTAACTTGTTTTATCAAATGCATTTGCAACACTGTTCTGTATTCAGAGAAAAATGCCTGCCCTGCCCGTGTTCCAAGCAAGACAGATGGAAATCAGTCTGGCCCAGAAGCCACGTAGCTCCGGGCACAACACTTTGTTTGACAGAATGTGCCCTGCAATTAAAGTCAACTTCAGTAGTTCCTAGGAGGGGAAACTTGGCTTCTGACCCCAATTGCACAGGACACGACTGTTTTGGCTCAAGGTTAAAGCACTCTGGAGAAGAGACTGACCTCCAAAAGAGCATCACAGCAAAGGCTGGCGACAGGCCAGGGAAAGCTTAAATGCCTGGAGACCGACATGTGATTACTGAGGAATGTGAGCTATTCCCAAGCACTTCCTATTTCTCTGCAGCACTGGCAATACACAGCCCTTTACATAACACAGGAACATACCTTCCTGTGAATTTTTTAAGAGAACACATAAAACCAACAGAAAATCATTAAGCTTGTCCTACCGTTTCTTCTAATTACCATTCCTTGTCTTACAGCAGCTGAACAATCACAAGCACGCTCTGTGTTGCCCACAGGCATTTCACAGGCACGGGGGTATTGTCACACTGAAAGCAGAATTTGGTGCTTGGCTTCCCCTTTCCTTTTCCAGTTCAGAAAATTGCATGTCTGGTTCCTCTGCAGTCAGTTTTTTAAAATTCAGCTGCAATCCCACTGTGTCCACTGAGGATCTATTTTTAGAACAGTCAAATATTCCTTGCTGCTCTATTGTACCATGCTTAAGTCTCACTTTTATGAGTCCTATAATTAGTATTCGTCACTTGTTTGGTCTTAGAATCGCAGACACTTTCAATAAGAAGGTCTGTTACAACATGTTTAACATCTGGAATATGTTAGGCTATTTTAAATAAAATTATTACTGTGCAGACAAAATCTAATTTATGAGTGGAGGAGGACAGGATGACTACAGCACTGCTACAGTGTGGGCTCAGAATTCCTCATTAAACCATTGCCTGAGAGGTTAAAGACTTGTACTACCACAAGGAAAAAAGTCTCCAGACATTTCCCCCCTCTCCATGAAGGTTCAGTGGAACAGGTTTGACTTCATTGCCTCAGACTTCACCCACAAGTTTTTCATTTGGCCCAGAGGCAATTGGCCTCTAGGCACTGCACCAGTGATTTCACTCTTCCAAGACTATCATTAGTACAGTGAGCTTCACCAGAAGAACACAAAATTCAAGATATATAGAAAGGCCTTGGTTTGGCTTTTGGACCAGCAAAATATCAACTTCCAGGCAGAGAGCAGCCATATACTGTTAAGCAAACCAATTTAAAAGTTTTAAGTACATCATTTTAAGTCTTGACCATTGACTAATGTCAATGGAATGTCATCAAAATGCAGCGTGATAGGGTCTGGAGCCTGCACACTTTTTATCTCAAGCTAGGAAGTACAACAAAAAAACACCTTACATACATCTCTGAAGTATCAGGAGATCCTCAAAAAGATAAAAAACTGATGGTGGAAAACCAAGAGTACAGAGCAGCAGTTCCTCACGTGAAATCAAATTACTGAACCAAGACCACCCACCACCATGAAAATGAGTCATTTCAGACCTGAGGGAGGTACCTGCCAGATCTAGGAGGGCAGGCAGCACAGAGAGCCCGAGCCAGGCTGTGCTGCCTCTTCTGACACGAGGAACAGGAGGTGTGAGGCTGAGCCAGCTCTGCCAGGCTCAAGGGAAAAGATCCATCTCTTGACAGAGCGTGTCATGAAGCACCAGCTCCTGCTGGAGGGTGTCACCACAGAGCTCACTGGGCTCCAGAAAGGAATTGGAAGCACAAGAAATCAAGCACATGAGATGTTATTCCTGACAACGGCACATTCTGGACCAGAAGGGCTGTCAAGACACATTGCTGGAGGATGAGAGAGGATCCTAAGAGAGTGTTACCATATGTTTATCTCATTCTTATCTTTCCCCCTAGAGGCAGATACTGCCCTTGGCCACTGCCTGAAAGGCAGTACTAGCTAGAGAGGCCTCATGGTGCAATCCAGTTCTGTGCTTCTCATTAAGAGACAGAATAAAAATCTAAATTCATCATCCAGATATCAATAACCAGGTTATACCAGTGCAAGATCCATCACTGGCCTGGTACAACTTCTGCACTCCTGCGTCTGGTCCCCAATAAAACATACACAGAAAAAACAACCTAGCTTCAAAAAATAAGCCAATAAAAAAGTCCCAAACAGTCAAGAGTAATTTGATTCTTTTCTAAAATGAAATTAAACTCACAGATTATAGACAATCACTTCTTTGTTCTTCACCCTCGTTTACAGCAAAGAAAGGCAAACAAAAGCATGAATCAGTTTAGTCAACACAAAACAAACAAGTTTGAGTGAAATTGCTTTAAATCCTGTTCATTACAACTTCGGTGGCTGCATCACGCACACCATGAAACACTTCAATAGAAATAAGTAATTTCATAGAGCATTGAATTCAGTAATGAAGAACTTATCTACAAGCCAATGAATTGCACAGCAAAGAGAGTTTTGCAAATTATACAGTATAATTTACACATTGAATGAAATAGACTGAAAGGACCATCCTCTGGAAAGGCTTCTGCTGCCTGGTATGCCTCAACTGGACAGAATGTCTGTGGCATTGGAATTTTACACCAAATGAAGGGACACAATGCACACAAGCAAGGAAGTGCTCTCATCAGGAAGCTGGTCCCTTCTGCTGTGGCATAAACAACTCTAAATGGCACATTGCCACCCTGACCATCACCAGGGAAATACTCATTTTCACAAAATGAGATCTATTATTGTCACAGTGATATGATCTAATATTACAGCAGCAGTAGGCACAGCACAAAGTTATCAGACAGGCTGAGATGGTGAGGTTTGCAGTGTAACTTTCAACTCCTGCACAAATTGATCTGCATATATTCTGTACAAGCATTTGCACTCAAGTTATGAGCGTATAAATACCAACAAAATGAAAACAGTTGTAATTATCCAGTAATCCATAACCCCACAGATTTAGATATTTAGCTTCATCAATCTGACCATGACAAAACCTTGAAACAGTAATTTAACAGAGCCCAAACACGTTTAATTAATAATTAAGACAGTTTAAATAAAAATTCATTTTTAATGCAAAAGAGTAGCTTCTCTTTGCTTCTTCCCATGATCCCTCTGCTGTCGCCAGAGTTAAAGCTGGTAGCCCAGTGATATTTTTATTTTCAGATTTTCTGATATATAGAACCCAAAACTAATTATAATAAAGTAAAGCCCAAGAGAAGTCCAAGATAGAAAATGCTTAAATGTGAAGTTTTATACATGAATACAAAGCAGGACAGGAAGCCAGTCCATCCACATGTGATTCTGCTCCAATATACAACATATAAATTTTTAATATTCATTTTTCTGAAACAAGGACAGAGCCCCCTTTATGCCAAAGCAACGCACAGAATCCACAACTCCAAGCCATTAAGCGCAATTTGCAAGTACTTTGCACTGCTAAATAATACCTGAAGACTGCTGAATCAGGTTTCTAATGGCCCCTCATTTACTGTTAGAGCAAGCGGCTTCTGCATTTTTCAAACTGCAGATCCCTAATTATTTCCCAACAGAGCCGAAGGCTCTCAAGAGTGCAGCCCTAGTGACAGATGCCCTGCTGACTCCTCTTTCTTGCAGGCAGCTGCCAGCAGCTCACCCACAGCACGGGGGGGACGAGCACCTGCTCCCACAGAGGTGCTCAGAAGCCTTAAGGGAGCCCAGTGAGGCAATTGGGCTGACAAGGAATTTATCTTCCTTTTTTCCAAACCAGCTCTGGCCCAGCCTGTGTCCCTAGGTTGGCTTGCTGATGAACGTGTCTTTGCAAGACAGCAAGAGCAGCAGCCTGGTGCATCAGCTTAGCTGCAGTGGGAAACCACACATTGGTGATATTTCTCTGACCCTGAGAAGAGAGAGGCCGTGAACCACAAGCCGAAAATCTCTGTGGACTGGGCTGCAATCAGCATGACTTGAGCAAAAGCGAGAGCTTGAGAGCTGATCTCCAATTGTGATGGCTCACTGCTGGCTTGCACTCTTTTGGCAGTGCTGCCCCAGGCTGCAGTGGAGCCCGGGAGATGCCAGGCAGCCCTTCCTGCCATGCTGCTGCCAGCTCTGCCACCAGCATGGGGCCTTGGCAGGGCTCTGATCTCAAACACCACTGACTGACTGGGGATGGCTGAAACCAGCTGCAGTTTGACTGTGAGAAAGGCAAATTATTAAACTACCTATAACAGGCCTTACTTAACATTTTACATGAGCTGCTAACCTGACCTGTCTTAACTCTATCACAAAAATGAAATAAAGTGTTAAATAATTCAGCTTAACATCCTAGTTCTCAATTTAGAATACATGCACAGTATTTTTAAACTACATGAAAAAAAACTGGAAGACTAATTCACTTGGGAGAAAAGGAAATAGACCATTTAAGATCAACCTGTAATTAATTTCAACTTCAGCTAATTAACAGCTTTCCTTGCATATTCTTGGAAGATTCATTCTACATTCAGAATGCAACAGTTTAAAGATTTCATCTCTGGCCTCCTGCCAGGAACATACTGGCTCCAAAGGAAGTTCAAAGCAAAAGCAAACCTGCTTACAGCAAATACCGCCTCAATTCTGGGGTCCAGATTCTGGACTCTGACTGAAGGTGCTCTACAGGAAGTCCTCAGGCAGCACCGACTGCCCAAGAAATATGGAAAGACCTCATTCTGATCTCTAAGCAACCTCTGGCTTCTCACTGGATATGGTTTTTTAATCAATCCCTAAAAAATCCACCCTATCTCTTTCCTGCAAAGTTTTGAAGGCTTTTAACACGTTTCTTCCTGTGTAACCACACATTAGACCATGAGCATGAAGTTTTACTTCTCCAGACTGTAACTGTAGAACCCTGAGTGCCCAGGACTCTGCAGGATGTGCAACCACTTCTCTTCTGCCAGATCACCACATATTTAAGGGTTTTAACTCAAAAGCAACATCGCCTGGCTGGATCAACAGATCCTGGAGCAGCACTTCACACCAGAGCTAAAACACCTGCAAAGGGTGAAAAGCTTGGGAGTGCTTTCAGAACAAAACACAAGAAGTGTTTTGATACATATTTTCCTTCTTCTGACACCTTTCAGAGTGTGACAGTAGCAGTGGCTTAGCTTTTAAAGTGTCAAGGATTTGGTAAAAACTGACTCAAAGCTTTACCTGAACAAGAGAACTGCAGCTGTCAGCTACAGTCAGGTCACATGTTTGCCCCCCCCAAAAAAAAACCCCAAACCAAAACCCAAACAAAACAAAAACAAAAACAACAACAACAAAAAAAACCCACAGGAAACCAAGCATGGAAATAGCTAAGCAGGTCACAAAATGACACAAAATAACACATAAATGGCACTGTTAGTAGGCTGCTAAGTCAATATTTTTCCCTAGTGCTTAAGTGAACTCTCCCATTTATTACCCACAGCTCATTCCAAACAAGTGGTCAAATAATCATTTGTTCTTACACCGTGTGCTAACACAGGAACCACCACCACCATCAACCAGCAGTGAAACTGTGAGCATTTAATATAAATTCAGAAATTCCACACAAGGCTCTGCTCCACCATAGCTTTACCAATACATTTCCATCAGCAAATAAAGCTAAGTTTTAACAAAGACAGGAGTCAAAGCAGGTGAGACTCTGGGAGTTCTGCAACAGAAGAGAAAACAGCTCAGAGGTTTTGGGAGCAGACACCCATTTATTCCCTTCTCCAGAATTTAAGTATCCAAGACAAATTCTCAGCAAAGTGCACTGCATCAGGGGAATAAAATACTTCTCTCTATATTTAAAGCCTACTTTGTGCTATCAAAAGCAGAAGAGCTTCCTTTTTCTCGCCAGCCTCTCAGCCCCTCTTCACATGATGTGTAAAATGCTTTTTTTCCAGGAAAACAAAATGAGACTGGAAGGAATGAAAATGGCGACTGTTTATGAGCAGGTGTGGCACTTAGCTTGACACAGTTAGAATTTTTTTTTTAATGACTCTTTAAAGTAATAACTTTTATAGTGAAATAATAATGTACTGCTGATCAGGAAGCTCATTACAATCTAGAGCAAGGGATTAGACTTTGATTTTTCAATCTGCAAAAACAGATAATTTTTTTTCTAATCTACTCTTATCACTGAAGCGTATTTATCCCATTTACAATGTTACTACTTACCTGTAATTTAGGGATACTTTAATTAATGAGATATACCTTAAGAGCTATTTTTTAGATCGATAAAGCCAAAGAGAGTCAGTCAGCTTGATGCCCAAAAGCAGCAAATTTGAACCATTAAAATGATAATATAATCAAAGGCACTACACATTATACTTGCTAGGAAAGATTCATGCTTGAGATACTTCAGATATTCCATCAGAAGAGTGGCAAGATGTGAGATCGATTTTTTAAAATTCACATTATTTCTGAAACTAAGTAATTTATGACTATAAATAGGACATTTTCTAAATGGGCTGAAGAGCAATACATTTCTCAGAGAGCTTTCAGAAACTTAAAAAGGAAAAATCCCGCTGGTCAATGGTTCGATCCAATGTGTGCTTTTTCAAACATCTTATTTATTTTCCATTTGCATAAATTCCACCCTTGAAATGCCATTGCAACTGATTATTCATTATTTAAATTTACTTTGGAAATTAAACTCAAGGGGAATTATCGAAAGTATGTCAGACTGAAAATGAGCTGCAAATCTCCAAAGTTAATTTTAGCTTCATGTGTGTTAAGGAAGATTCAAGTTCTTAACTGCCTTTTAATATTAAGAACTACTTATTCAGCAAAGTCCCTGTATTACTTTAAATGTAAACCTCTTTAAGCTAATATTAAAAAAAAATGAATCTGTAATCTTTAGAAGTTTTCTAAAAGCAGCTTCTCAGTTTTTCTCCAGTATATTTAACCTTGGTAACTTGACAAGTGAGTCTAAGTAAACAGCCATTTTTCCACATTTCAGCTGCTTCCAGCATTACGTAAACGCTGAACAGGAGGAGAAGCGAGATTCTCTTCAGTCTCCTGAACAGCTGTGCAAGCTGCTGCTCTGGGTGCTTTTTTAAATACATATCCACTAACACACAGAGATTCCAAGAAGTCAGTTATGACAGATATTCCACAGAGCAGCCAAAAAACATCATGTCAGCTTTGGAAACTATTTGGTGAAATCATCTGGCCTGTGTTAGGTGTGTCAGACTAAAGCGTGGTAATGTCTAGCCTATGATTCTAAAATCTTTTCAAGTTCAGGAAATAATTTCATTAAAAGATTTGCATCTTAAACATTATCTGGAACCACACAATTTGCCAGTAGAAGGAAATCTTTAAGGGAAGTAGCTTATATTAGATTTTACACAGCTGGACTTCAATGATGAGGGAAGGTAGAAAGCTTTGAAGAAATGGATGTCGCCACTCCCTCCCAGCCTCAGCACCTCACCAATTCCCAGTTGGGAGATAAGGGGTCATGCCTTAAGGATATTGTCATAGAGATACATTAGGGTTCAACAGATGACTTTTAGATGTCACTGGAGGAAGCATAACAGAGAAACTTATTTTCAACACAAATTCAACTTATGAAAAGAATTTTGACTCTTGTTTATTCTAGAAGTCTTTATATCATAATTGCCTGCAAAACACTTTTGTCTTGACAGTCTTGGCTTAGATCAAAGTGGAATTAAATTCGGGTTTTTGTCTTAATATAGCGCTGCAGGCACCCTTCCCAGAGAACAAAGTTCCCTGGGAACACACAGGAGCTGCATGAATGGAATGCTGATTGTGCTCCATTCTCCCTCAAGTACCTCTTGGAAACCCAGGAAGGGGAGAGTGGGCAAATCGGAAGTTTGCACTGTAAATGACCCACTCTGCAAGTGGCATTCACTCAGTGGCTTCTAGAAAAGAAGAATTAATGCTGATTTCTCTGTCTGAAGGCTAAATATTAGTTTGATTTAATGAGTTCCAATTCGCAATTGCAACATGTATTATCTGGGGAACCTTCCCAACGGCTTCATTGACACTGGTGAACTTCATTACTACTCCAGAGAAAAAATTACCTCTGGAGTTCCACAGAACACCCAGGGAAGACAGGACAATTGGCCAAATAAAATTTTTAAAAGTACTCGGCACCTGAACACAAAGATGAGATCTCACACAAGAGCCAGGCTAGAAACAGTGATTTTTGTTAAGACAATTCAGCACACAGAACATTGCTGCCACACTGACCAAAGTTTTCTTGAGAGATTTTTTACTGGCAGATGAGTACCTCTGTCTGAGGACACATTCTCTAAAGGGCTTGGTGCAAATAAAAGAGAGGGACAGAGGAAAATCAAACACAACACGTAAGTCACTTATTGGGTGCTTTAAATCCGAGCCAGGCTGTTCCTCCTTTCAGAAGAGCTGCTGGCACTGTTAAAATAACATTATAGCACTGTTTTGGTTGAGAATGTGCAACATAGTGCTTCCACTTTAGCGAGCATAGAACTTGACACAAGTATTCCTTCCAGAAATACTTCATCAACTTATGCAATCATTGTTCAACCAAGGGGAAACAGTAACAAAACAGTAACAAAGCATCAAGCTTGCATATACTGTTTATATTCCTCACAGAATTTGGCTCAGAGACTCCTCGACACACTTCAGAAAACGCATGGACAGTTTTGATGGATCACCAGCAGGAATTCTACAAGTTTTAAAAATCAGTAACAGCAACAACATGGCAGGGAGAGGATGTCCATCCAGCGATCACATTATGAACAAGTACAAGTGATAACTCACTGTTCTGACACAGACTAAATAAATCAGATGTATTATTGCTCAGCTAAACTTCCAGCCTCAGAGAGGATCCTGTTTGGCTGTTTCTTTTTATAAGCATTCTTCTCCTCTTAGCTCACTTTTCATTTTTAACTATTATTTGCAACCTAGTTGCATACCTACTGTAGCCCCTTGCTTTCTAAAGAAAAGCTTTAATGAAAGGGAAGATTTTATATTTGTTAAATATTATTCTTCAGATATTACCCCCAAGACATAGAACAGCTTGAGAACTCTCAGTTAATACTAATAGTCAGAAGTGTTTTTAATTACATCCAGCAAAGCGTTGTGGACAATTTTGATGTCAGCATTTTGACTCAAAATATCCTTGAAGTAATAACTCAGGGGAAGAATTTTTGCCTTCAATTCAGCAGCAAGGTAAAGACTCATCAGTTTAGCAAACAGCCAGGGAATTTAATTTAAGAAATTAATTTTGGCTGATTGATCTAAGAGCCAGTATAACCTCCCTGAAGGCTAAAGTTACAGACACCATCAAATTTCACTGAGAGATCACCTGAAGCCCAGCTGTCAGAGTTACTGAAGTCATAAAAGACCTTACACATATCACAGTTGGCTTCTTCACTGCTCAGCAAAATAACAACTCTGCCTTCAAGTGTCTACAAGAGCAAGACCTAATGTGTAACACTGGAGGCAGCCTTAGGAATGAGATAAAAAGAAATGCAAGTATTCCCTGTAGAGTGATCTAATCCTTTTTTACCCTATGACTGCAAAGAATCACTTCCATAAGGAACCTTGCACTCCAAACCACGTGATCTATCTAAATATTTACGCTATGAGCACTATTAAGACTCTCCTCTGAAGCCATTAAACGGAGTTTTTTCAGCAAGTGAAATCAAACAATTATTATGTAGATTACGGTTCACTTTTAACTGTTTTTATCAGGCAAAAGCTCCTTAATTGCTCTTTCTAACTCATAAGAGCCCCACAGCTGTGATTTCAATTGAATATACTTTAAAATGTCAAATACCTACTTCCACTCTGTTTTCTAAAAGGAAAGAAAAGGGAGGGAGAGGAGGAGAGAGAGTAAAGAAACTAATTAAATTTCCTTCTTTTCATTACTATTTGTACCACTATCACACCAATTAGCACCATGTACCCAAAAGACTTTTTGTTCATCTCTTTGGTCTCCCTACCATGCTTTTTCTTCCCTTCCCTCAAAATGTTTCCAGTGTCCTTTCTCCTTTTCCATTCAGGCATATCCTTGCTTTCATGGCTTTCTCTGTGCTCTCTAATCCTGTAAACTCTACAGTGATGAAAACACAACCACAGCAATGTTTTAATCAACATACATGACATTTCCTCCTGTTCTAGAAGAGTCTGCCCCCACTAACCAACTTCCAGTACACTTCAATCCTACTTTTGCTCTAACTTTCAAATACATCTGTAAAAACTATCTAAACTCAGGCAGAAAAGGAGAGCACATTATCTTAAAAAAATACTCAAGGCAGAGAAAAAAAATCATTGAAACACACAGCTCTCATAGTTTGCATTCTATTTTCAGCTTTGTATGTTCTACAGTATCTATCAAACAAAACCCAGCAAGTACTCAGCAACACAAGGAACGATCAAGAAGGAAATGACAGCAAAAATTAATACTTACAGCCATAATTAACTCAAAAGGGTGTTTATACACCCGTACAGGGGACTGGTACTTCTGCACCATGGTTGCAGTTTAGTGAGATCAACTCAAACCTGAAAAAGAAATTTTTTAAAACCATCTGTCAGACATAGGAAGCCACTTTCAATTTTCTCTTACAATTAGTCTGTGCGTGGTACCACGCTAGCAATTCCACAGGAAATCCTTCACAATTCCTTGACAACCTTTTTTAAGACCCAACAGGGGCCCTGAAAAGCTATATATATATATATATATATATATATCTATTTCTGTCAGAACTGACTTATCATTTCTTCCAAGGACAACATAAAATTAGCACATTTTTAGTCCACTTTTAGTAACAAATCTTCAACATATTTTATGACTCTTTGTCAGGATGGTGACATTTCCTGTGCTGCTGCTGAGAACCAAACACTGACACATCCCAGCGACAGGCAGAGAAGCATTTCCCAGTCCCCCAGCACAGTATGTGGGCTGCCCTACTCAGAGCAGGGACTGGGAGGGGAAAAAAACAAGAAAAAATACAGAAAGCACAAAAAGCGGTTAAAAAAAAAAACAAGTGTTAAACATGCTTGTTTGCAGAAAGAAGGGGGGGAAATGGATCACTAAAGCACACTGATGGATCAAGGGCATTCCTTGATCATCTCCAAAAAAATTGAAACTTTTGAGAGAGCAACTTAGGAGATAGATGCGGAAAAAAACTTCGAGAGAAATTCCACTATGCAGCCAGAAAAGATCCACTGGCAGCACGGAGAGGAATTACTCCAAAGGCTTCGTGCCCGCTCTACCCAGCAAAGTGCTTGACTCGAACTCTCTCGACCGCAATTTACGTTTATTGAAAAATTCTGGCAGGAGCACTAGCAGATGAATCGCAGGCTGCGAGCCAGCCTCATTTTAGCGAGAAATGGGTTTGCTACAGCAAGTTCGCTTCACTTTTCTGCCCGTAAGGCGCTGCGGGAGCGCTCCCGGCCCCGGAGCTGGGGCAGCGCGGCTCGGCGGCTCCCCGGCTCCGGCCGGAGCCAAGAACAACCCCCCGAGCCACAGCAAAGTTCTCCGACATCCCAACCCCGAGAAGAATTTACCCGTGACTACACCGCTTTAAAAAAAAAACCAAAAAAACAAAACCCTACCCGAATCAGCACAAACAGCCGCAAACCCTCTCTAATCCCCGGACAAAAAGAGTTACACAACAAAGAAACTCCGCGTTCCTCCCGCCGCGGCGGAACCGGGACACCCCAGGAGGGCACGGGATGGAGGGACACCTGTGACAGCCCTGAGCTCTCCCGGAGGGATCCGGGCCACTCCGGGAGGGGACGGGACACCGGTGACAGCCCCGCAGCGACCGGGACACCCCGGGAGGAGAAGGGACACCTGTGACAGCTCCGCACTGCTCCGGAGGGATCCGAGACACCCCGCGAGAGGACGGGATGGAGGGACACCGATGACAGTCCCGCGCTGCCCCGGAGGGTTCCGGGACACTTCGAGAGGGGACGGGACACCTGTGACAGCCCCGCGCTGCCCCGGAGGGACCCGGCCAGGGCCGCCTGTCCGGGGCGACCGGAGCGCAGCAGCCGCGGCGCCGCCGTAACCCGACCGAGGACGGCGACCCCCTCCCCACCATTACCACCACCACCATCATCATTACCACCACCACCACCCCCGTCCACCACGGGCAGCGCCGACCGCTCCTCGGGGTTCCCCGCAGCCAGCGCCGAGAGGAGCCGGCGGGGAGCGGGCGGACAATGGGAAAGTTGCCGCGGGGCAGGGCGGCGAGGCTGAGGGACGCGGGGCGCGGGCGGGAGCCCCGGGAGGCTCCGCGCCGCCCTTACCGCTCGGAGCCGGCCGCGCTCTCCCCTCATGCCGCCGGGGCAGCGCCGTCCTGCGCGGGAGGGGCGCGCGCGCCGCCGCCCGTCGTTCGCGGTGCCGGGCGGGGGCGGGCCCGGCGCCTGCGCGCTGCCGGGGGCGGGGACGGGAGGGGCGCATGCGCGGTGGGCATGTCGGGGTGACCGGCAGCCGTGAGGGGAGCGGTGGTTGTGCGGTGGTTGTGTGGTGGTTGTGCGGTGGTTGTGCGGTGGTGGAATGGTTCGGGTGGGAAAGAGTCCGAAAGGGCATCCAGTTTCACGCACTGCCATGGCGAGGGACAGCTTGCACTAGACCAGATTGCTTCGAGCACTGTCCAGCTTGGCCTTGAGCACTTACAGAGATGGGGCAGCCGCAGCTGCTCCGTTCCACTACCTCACCACCCTCACAAAGAATTTCTTCCAGATCTGTAATCACAGAACCACAGGATCGGTTAGGATGGAAAAGACCCTTGAGATCACCCAGTCCAACCTATGACCTAACACCACCTTGCCAATTAGACCATGGCACTAAGTGCCACATCCAGTCTTTAAACTTTCTAGGAATGATGACTAAACAAATCTAAACCTCCTCTCTCATTGTGAAGCCATTCCCCCTTGTTCTGTCAC
>VZSR01003022.1:3594615-3607992 GCA_013398615.1 Brachypodius melanocephalos
GCTGAACAATCCTGATTCTTCCACCCTTTCCTCATACCAGAACTGCTCCATCTCTCCAAACATCTTGGTTCCTCCTCTGTACTTGCTCCAACAGGTCCACGTCCTGTGCAGGAGCCCCAGAGCATTCCAGGTGGGGTCTCACCTGAGTGGAGCAGAGGGGTAGAATCCTTCTTAAACACACAGAGCCATGTACACACACCCCAGGTTCAGGAGGGCAGGGACAGCAGGACATGACACCTTCTGCAGGTACCTCCCATCCCCTCAGCCCCCTGAGCATCCAGTGGTCCCACAGCCCTCATGGCTCTCTTGGCTCAGGGGGCTCTGGGTAGGTTTCAGGCACCACCAGGGGCAAGGTCAGCTGTGGGCAATGGCACAGCACGGTGCTCCAGGGCCATAGTGCCGTGGGAGCGCAGGGACCCACCTCTGTCACTGATGGAGCGTCTTTCCACCTCTCCTCCGTCTCCGTAATCAGCCAGCATTCACCCAGCTCAGGGTATTTGCAGTCTGGGATGCCTCAATGAGCTCTGTCTCGCACCATGTGTGGCTTAAGTGTGATGTACTAAAAGCAAGAAGTAAAATCATTGTTTTTACAGTACCAGAGTATCACCAACTGTGTTAAAATAAGGACTTGAAAGATAGGAACCCATGTCTCTGCTCCTTTCAGCAGCACTATTTTGTTTACCCACAGTATCTTTTATTAATGGCTCACTCCCTCAGAATATAAATCTACTAAAATTCATAGTCATGTCCTGACATTTTGATGCAATTCTTCCCCTAGGAAAGCTGAATCTGTGATTACCACTAATGAGGGATTAAGATACCATTCTTTCTTATAGAAACCTTGTGTCTTTTAAAGTTAGTCAAGCATAGCCTCTTGTCTGATCTGAACTAGTCCTTACAAGAAGTTGTTTGATGTGTTGAGAAATTGTTCCTCTGAATCTCATTTCTGTTGTGGCACTTGGCCAGTTGCCTTCATGTAGCAGGAGTTAACTAGTTAACTGTAATTAGATTTAGTTATCTGATGGATATTCCGTGCCATTATGCCTGCAACATCCTTTTCCTGCTCTGAAAGCCTGAGATATAATCCTACTGGCATAGCAGGGTGAGGAATTCACGCCCACTCAGATTCCTCTTTGTTCATAACATTTCCCTCTTTAGATTCTGAAAATGTTTTAATTCTTACTGACTGCCTCTATTCTACTTCACCAAATGGCTAGGTAACCAGAAAAGCTTTATTTGGACTTTTAAAGGTATTTGGAGTTTATTGATAGAGTGAAAATCCATAATTTAATGTCTAAATCAGTCATAGTCTCAGCTGTTTTCTGCAGAAACAACAATCTTAGCAAAATAGATGAAGAATAGGGAAGTAATATGGGTTTAAATTTTTCTACTGTTGTTTATTTTCCTGTTACATCTTCTCTTATGAACGCTCCAGCTTCCATCATTAGGAGGCATATAATGAATAAATGTGTGGGTGAAATGTTTCAGGAAAGCTGTGAGGCATGCTGGAGACTGAAGCCCAGACAACACAGGCTGAAAGTGCAAACCGTTCCATATTTTCGGAAAATTAGGAACACAGCCTGCTAGATATGAAGGGAAGCTTGGCCTTAGGGAGGTTATGCAAGGTTGGTCACTTCCCTCCATCTGAGCACTTTCCCTGGATTGCATTCCTTCACATTATGAACTTTAGTTACACAACTCGAAGCAACTGTTATCTTGATTCAGGCAATATTGCCATGGAAATTAATGAGAATTATTGGTAGTCAATCCTTTACTATTAATAATAACTGAAAGTGCATTTGCTTGGGAGCAGTGCAGGGCTGATGTATATGAGAAAAGATTCAAAACGCCTCTCAGCCGTGCTGGCATGCAGCTCAAGCTCCTGGAATTTCAACAGGCAGGAACTTGCTCTGGGTTTTTTTGTTTGCATCCCAGGCAGTGAAGAAAAGTGAAGCGATCCTAACTTCTTACTGTCCATCAAATCTCATCTTCAGAGCTGTTGTGCTAAAGAGAGGAGACTGTCAGCAGTTCATGACAAGACAGAACGTGTTCACTCAAGGTCTTGCTGCTAAGCCATACATTTATTAAAATATGTGGAAAAGAGATGAGAATTTGGGTTCAGACACACTGAAGTGCTTCAAAAGCCATTCCCTAACGAATCAGTCCCATCTGAGTCAGTGGAATTTTTTATGTAGTCCTGGCTGCATTGAAACAAATACCTGCCTCCTAAACCTTTAAAGCCAGGGAAATGGTCCCAAATGACAACACTGCCAACATGATGGAAATAATAATAAGCATGATGAGTGACAAACAGTTAATGGAACAGAGTTGTGCCCTGGGGACACTGATTCTGGTTTGCACAGGTTTTTTTTTAATGTGTTTCACTAGGTGTCACCATTTTTGCTTTCCTTTGTTAGTCTAGGGAGAGACAAACAGGTAAAGCTAGGTGTGAGGATGTGTGAACTCTTTCACCCCTCTTCTCTTAAAAGTAACTGTGACCCCTAAATTCAGCCCTCCAGACACAGACATTAATGTGCCCATCCATTACAGTTGTACATGTTTTTGTAAGCTCCCTGGACAGCCTGTACTGGGGAAATAGTGAACAGGAGGAAAAAATTCTCCACGTATCTCTGGAGATCTTAAAGCCCTTCCTAATGGCAGGAAGACACGAGTAATCCCAATATGCAGTATAAATACTGAGGCTCACAAAATGCCATAGGACAAGTCACACAGTAAGTCAGTGTGAGAAAGGACAGCAGAGCTCCTCGCTTCCTGGGTGGTTCCCTTATTTGCAGGTATTCCTGCCTTTTAGCTCTGCAGTAGTTTTCCACTATTCACAGGATTGGAATAAGGGTAAAATATCTCCAGGCTCACCTGTGTTCAGAGAGGGGATGTTAATGTATGATACCTAGAAGTTGTTACACTCTGTAATGAGATTTTTATTCAGGATTAAACCAGCCTTAGTTTACTGTAGTTTATTGCACCATAAGTGAAGGGGTATTAACTTTATACCACTATTTGATTTATCTGAGCTTTCCCACAGAAAAGCCTTAAATGACCTTGCAGACTGGAGCCCTTTATGTCTTGATACCACAAACAGGCAGAAACATGTTTTTTCCTGTCTTCTCAAGTGACTGGCAGGAAAATTGAATTGTAGGCTGGGAGCTGGCCAGGGACACCAGCTGCCAGCGCTTGGAGTCCAGCAGCTGACATCAGAGCACCGGCCCCATTGACAGCAAAGGTTACGCAGACAATCATTAGCAAATACGAGCAAGTCCTGATTCATAAAATAGATGAGTCAGGATGAGCTTGTGGCACATGTCCCAGCCCTTATTCCCATGCTCTCCCTTGCAAAGCCTGTACCCATCCAAGGCTCCCTGCCTTGAGTTCCGTGTCACTGCTCAGGAGCCATGCAATGCTAAAACAAAAGTGAGCAGGTGGTGCAGGGGGGGGCTGCTCGTACAGAGATAATTAAATGTGAGGAGCTGGTGGAGTGGATATTCTGGACGAAGAGTTGGATCCAACGTTTATTCCAATACCTGTCCTGGATGTTTGTAACCTCTAAAAGCCTGATAGCACTGTTTTCTTGGGGGACTGCGAGGAGCAGAGGACACTCTCTGGGGCTCTCACTGGGTTATTTTATTACTCAGACATCAGGAGGTGGCACAGGTTAAAGAGAACTCACCTCCATGACCTTTTTTCCAGTAAAGGAAATAAAGGTAAAGGGAATAAAGGGGAAAAACACTTGGATAATAACTAATTTGCTGAGGTGTTTTATTGATGCTGAAGATGTCAAGCTCATAATACAGGGAGCTGGAGTTGTGAGTGAGGAAGTGTTTACTGGGCTGTTGGGAGTGCCCAGCTTTTCTACTTGCCTTTGGAAATAGCCTTTGTGTCCGTGTGCCACTGCCTGGGAGCTGTCTGGTACCTGCCTCCCAGGGAACAGTCCATTTCCAGTTGTCTTTTAAAATGAATTAAAGCACTGCCAGGATCTGATCACTCATTCCTTAGAAAAATAGGAGTCTCAGCCAAAGGCTCAGCAGAAATGATGAGTAAATTTCCTATAAAAATAAAAACAAAGGCTGTATACCATTATACCATCCCTCCTTTCAATGAGTCTGACAGCACAAATACTCTCAGCTGCTTCAACAAGCTCTGAATCAAGCTGCTGGGTCACCTGCTGGGGAGAGAGTTTGTCCCTATTTGCCTCTAACATGTTGATAATTATATATATATATTTTAATACAGGAGGAGCAATAAGAAACACTATTAAAAGTATTGCACAAATCCATGTCCTTTTAAAGGACACACTGTGTCCTGTGGGCAAACACAGCACCTTTCAGTGGAGCTCTGTCAGGACAAGTTGCCTTTGTGACTGCTGCTCCTCCAGCATCACAGTGCCTGTGTCTGTACAGCTTATTCCTGTGCCTGGAGGAAAACGAGGCATTATGAGGCACTTGCACACCAAAATAACTACCAGTATTGCTATTTTAGGGTTTATTTTTTAACTTGCAGTCTGTGGATCAGGCCTGTGCTGGCAGCCTTCGTCCACGCTGTCTCAGAACTTGAGAAACACAAGTTACGTGACGCTGTTTGCAGACCCCAGAAATGCTGCTTATCGTCTCTGATCAGCATCATGCTTTGCATGAATTCCGGTCCTGTATCCAAGGCAATCTCATTATTTGCTGTACACGCTCGATCTGCTGGCTAATTTCTTTCTCCTTCTCACGGAGGAGGAACCTTCCTGTGCTCCACAGGCGTGCCTGTGTTTAGGAGATTAAAGAAAGCAGGCAAGACGCATGAAAAATGTCATCCCGTGGCGGCAGCGGCAGCCTGAATGGGAGAACAATTCCGAGACAGATGTTCCTTCCAATTGAATTGTCTGTGTCAGTGATTGCAGAGTTCAGCGCTCCGCAGAGGTGCGAGGCGGAGGGCACGGCTGAGCAGAAGGCTGGCTGCAGCCGGGGAGCTGGCACCGTGCAAGCAGCAGCTCTGCTGATTCTGACACGGCTGCAGCGTTAATCTGTCTCGGCCTCGAGCACCGCTGGCTGTCTGTCCCGGAATTAATTTGGCTAATGTAGCGCGTGATGGAGAGCCACGTTTGCAATCTCTTTGCCAGGCAAGGCTGGACGGATTGATAGCATCCTCTGTCCCTGGTTAAGGGAACTCATAGCAGAGCTCCACTGAAGGGACACCCTCTGAGAGTGTGGCTGCATCCCCCCCAAGGGCTGAGAGAGAAGATGTTTAACACCTCCTGGCTCTGGTGATTGTCAGAGGAGACAGGGAAGAGGTGGCATTGTCACAGGGGTGGCTCTGCAACCCCTGAATAAGTGGGAGGTGTCAGAGTTTTTTTTCTGAGGGCAGGTTTCAGTACCAGTCTCCAAATAACTTGTTTTGACAAAGGGGGTGGCCTTCAGCACAGGAAGCTTATTTGCAGCCATGGTTTCAAGCTGGTGGCTACAGACTAATGTATGACCACTAAGTATTTAAGTTATCTAATGAACAGCTGTTTGATTTGCTTTTGGTCACCATCAGGCTGAGTCTGAATTAAACAAGAGCCCAGTGATGGAAAGGACTGAAATGCCCCCAGACAACTTCCTGGACAGAGACTGGAAACGAGCCCAATGCTTTCCTTGTGCCCCACCCCAGCACCTCCGCATGCACCTGGGCCCTTGAGGGCCTTTGCTCTGCACCACTTCTGTGGGGAGCAAGAAAAGAGAGTGTTCTGGAGCACCCAGGAGGAGGCAAGAGGCAGGTGAATATGGCAGTGGTGGGAGTTGAGACAGAACCAGCCCAGCAGAGGCTCCAGAGAAGCTGAGGACAAATCTGTCCAGCAGTTCACCCAGAGACGACATCCAGCTTGGAAAGCAGATGAGGGCGTGCAACAGGCAGGGTGATATGAGAGGGAGACCATCACCTATCCACCAGAGCCCCAGCTAAATTAATTTTGTGTCACGGTCAGCAGGAAAGGACTTTTTGAGGGAGGCTGAGCACCCCTTTACCACCAAGCACTCTGTGAGATGCCCTGGGTGAGCAGCTGTGTGTCTCCCCTCCCCACCACTGCACTGGCACGCTCAGGAACACAGAGAAAACTGGAGCTGATTGCAGTAAATCCATTAGCACATGGATGTGAGCCACAACACAGCACTGTGCAAACTAACCCAGAAGAAGGTTTGCAATGTAGGCAAGTTAATTGCCAAAAATAACCCCCAACCCACCCTGGCTGCTGTGCTTTGCCATGGGAACGATATTGTGCATGTGATCACATTCAGCAGGACACAAGCAGCCTGAGGGTCTTTTTACATTTGGCTTGAAAAGGCTAAAAATAGACCCCAAACCACATTCCTTTTTTGCATTGCCATCTCCTCTGCCTCCTTCTATCCACTGGCACTTTTACATGCAAAGCAGGATTTGGGATTCAAGGCCCCATAATTAGACTCCAGCCTGGCAGCTGCAAGTGGAACAGCTGGAGGTGTTATTTTTACGGGTTATTAATTGACTCCATGAAAGCCCAGCAAACAGAGAGCCAGCGAGCTGCAGTCCACAGCCACATGACAAGGTCTTAGTGACAGAAAAAGATAAAATAAAAGAGAGAACGCAGAATCCTAAAGCCGATTAGTTATAGCAATTTCTCCAAAGCTAAATATAGGGAAAAAATCCTCTCCCATCTTCAGCTCCGTTGGCAAAGATGAGAAAGCACAAGGAAGGAGATAGACAGAAATTTCATTTTTCACATAAGCCCCCATGGGTTGCAGAGAGAAACTGCTGCTTTGGTGACACTCCCAACACTTAAATCCAACTGTCCCTGGCAGCTCCCCCCTGACCAGCCCTTTGCTCAGCACTCAGAAATGCAGCTGCCCTTGCTCCAGCCTCACTGCACTGGACAGGGGAATGACACAGGGAAGTTCCTGGTGCCATCCCAGCACCCAGTCATGGCCAGACTGGCACAGTCCTGGTGCCTCTCTGCTAGCCACGGATGGGTGAGCCTGCAGAGCCCCCCTTCAGAGAGGCTGAACCACCCATATTGCCCCAAACCAAAACAGGACAGAGCCAGGAGACTTCTTGCCTCAACTCTCCTTCCTCCCTGCCTCTCCTGCAGCTGGGGACAGATGAAGCTTGGGGACAGCTGAAGCCACCTGCAGCCACAAGAAAAACCCCTCATCAAGAGCTGGAATAAGGAAAGGCTCTGGATGCTGACAACACGAGGGAATGGGGTTGGGTCATCACCTCTGCAAAACCTATTGTACACCTAAGACCTCAGGGAAATAAATAACAGGGAACTCCAGCAGAGATGCTGAGAAGCTGAGAAACCGGCAGAGCATTTCAGATTTATGGGAAATTAATTTAGCCCTAGTCTGGATGCTGACAGCCAGCAAGGCCCTCTCCCCAGGACAGCCCATATTGCAGGCCCAAGCTGTGAGGTCTTTGTCAGACCTCAGGTTTAACTTCTGAAAATAAATCACAGTTGTACAGCAGAGGTAAAGCAGCACCTCTCCCAGAGCAGAGGACAGCCAGGATCCTGGCACTCAGCATCTCCTGTGCTGGCAGCCAAAGGGGAAGGGAAGGCAGTGGAAAGGCTGCTGCTGCTTGGAGGCCAAAACTCAGCCCAAGAAAGCCCCTTCCTCATCAGGAGGCAGGACAGGCCCATATTCCACAGCTCCATTACAGGGATTTCTTCCCACTTTCATCAACCACACAGCAAGAGAAGCACCAACCCCCCCCTCCTCCCAGATGTGTCTTTACAATGTTCAGTCACAGACAGTGGTTAGAAGAGGGGGATGGTTCTCTCCAACCTCCATCCTTGACACTAGACACCCCTCTGGGTGGGTTTGGGGTATTTCCAGTTCCTCCCATATTCCCAGCTGCACAGGTTCTGTATCTGGAGACAGCTGAGGGAATCCCATGCTCTGTAATCTCACTTTTTGGAGATCATTTTTGTGATAACCAATCCCCTTAGATATCCCTTCAACACCAGCAGGCTCTCCTGGCCCAAACCCACCCCTGGACTTGCTGCCAGGGCTGTTTTCCACGCCAGCCTGGCAGTGCAGGGACTGCCCTCGGGCAGGAAAACTCCTCTTCAAAAGCCAGCTCTGCCTCATGCTGTAAACTGGGAAGAGCTGTCAGAGTTCTTCATTCCTGTAGGATGGGGTTGTGGGTTAGGCCTTTATTTCCAGCACAGTCTGCCTGCTCCACACACAGTGCCCAGGCTGCTCAACCCCTGCAAACCACAGCAAGGCCATGGGGCTTCCAAAACTTGGGTTCCACAGTGTCATGGAGCTTCTCTCCAGGCTAGAGGTCCCCACAGGAGCAGAAGTGCCAGGGGCAGAGGGACAGCCCCGGAATAGGGTTCTCATGGGGCAGGCAGGGCTGGGTATCCAACCTCAGGGCTACAGGGCACATCACCTTCCCCTCATCCAGTAATTCAGCCCAACCTTGACAACACAGGAGCTGAACCCCCCCACCGCAGGAGAGAAACCAAAGATGTACCAGAGACAGCTGGAGTCCTGCACCAGCCTTGTGGTGCTGCACAGAGCCCCTCTCCACTCCCTTTAGCCCTGGCAAACACAGCAAGGGAGCTCAGCATCACCTGTGCGACCCTGCTCAGGCCTGGGGAGGTGCATGTTGCTCCTGCATCCACAGGTGTGGCAGTCCCACATGTCCCCAGGCTATTTTCCCTGGTAAGGCTCAGTCTGTGCCATCTGTGCTACCATCACACCTCTCCACAAGATCCAAAGCCGTGGTTGCGCAGGGACAGACAGCACTTTGGGGACAGCAGGAGGGGAGGAGGCTTTTTCCAGGGGGTGTCAGAACCACAGGTGATGGTGCTGAGAGCAGAGAGCTGCTTGCAGCTCCCAGGGTTGCAAAAGTCTTTGGCCTTCGTGGCGTGGGATGGGGATTTGAGAGCAAAGCACATCAAGTGAGCTGAAGAAAGTGACATTTTCCTTCCCAGCTGCTCCATCCGTGCCCACACAGGCGGTGGGATGACTCCACGCCACTAATGATGCAACATGATTAGTAAACAAATGATGCATTTGCACCAGGAAACAACAACAACAACAACAAAAAATAAAGGAAGAGGAGAGAAAAGAAAGAAAACTAGTCACATTTTGGGCTGGCAGCATGCAGCAGTGAGCTCTTTAAAAATCTGCTGAGGAAGGCACTTGCACAGCACATGGTTTGGGCAGATCAATGAAGCTGCAAAGCAGCCTGGCAGGCACACAAATCCACTTTCTAATGAAATTTACAGCAAGTGGAATTTAGGTCACTACTCGGAAGCATTCAGTTTATTCCAGGCAGCTTTTAAAATATTTAAGAAATAGCTGCCAAATTAAGCCTGCTCACCTCTGACTGCAAGGTCAAACTTGGAGCCATGGCAGATTTCTTAGCTATGGCTTAAAAATAATTTTTTTAAAAGCTTTCTTTCTTTGATTGCCCCCTCCCTTCATCATCACAGCGCAGTGATTGGCATCAACTCCTGCCATGCAATCCTGGCTCTGGTGGGAGCTGTGAGTTCCAAGGATGCTCAGCCCAGCCTCATCCTTCCCCAGGGTCAGGGCAATGAGACACCAGACATGTCCTTCCTGCAGCCTGTGCCCTAAGGACTTCAGCTGCTGCTGAAGGAAGAGCAGTGCTACAGCCAGACCTAAAAACAGCTCTCGTGGGAACAGCTAAAAGCAGCCTCTTAGCAGAGGTGAGCCTTCACCAAGGCTGAGTGATGCTGAGTGGAAGGGTCTAGGCTGCACTGTGGGTTGCCAGCACTACTCCCAGATGTCACACTCCAAAGGAGCTGCCAGAGCATCTTCAGTGGGTGGAGGAGGGAGAGGAAAAGTGGCAAACAGGCAGTTCTCTGGCTGTTTACCCAGCAGAAGTGGCCACAGCCCCTAATCCTCACACTCTGCAATTCCTGCAGAGATCAGAGCAGGCCAGACATTTCCGCTTCCAACGAGGCAAAGTTCAAACCCTTACATAACACAGACAGTGTGAGCTGATTGCTGCCCCAGCTCAAGGTCCAGCCAGGCACAGAGCTCAAAGCTCTTCCAGCCTCAGCACAAACGAGGAGCAGAGCAGGGGAAAGCAGAAGGCAGCCCTGGAGCGGGGCCAGGCTTAGTGTGAGGGGAGACACCACAGGCACAGCCAGGGCTGTGCTTTGGAGCACAAAGCATTTCCCCATTTTTCACCAGCCTGCCCCACCTTGGCAGCAGTTCTCAGCTTGCTCCCCACAGCCTGGGCATCTCCCCTGCCCAAACAGGACCTGCTCCCCTTCCACAGGGTCTGACCAGATCCCAGCACAGCCCCAGTGCTTGGGATTTGGCCTGGCTGCAGTTGAGGTATAACACAGGTGCCTGTGCAAACACCTCTGCCTCCTTCCTCACTAACACACAAATATCCATTTCACGCTCAGCTGATGGAAGATTTGTTTGGCTGGGTTATGATCCTGGCTGCTGCTCCACAGCTGGCTCTGTACCAGGATCTGGCACCAGGGACACGGTCTCGGACCTCCCTCCCATCAGCACTCCTGGCTGTGGATGAGCACACTCAGACCCCATTCCTGTGTTCATCCTGGGTGGCCTGGCCCTTCTTCCACCCCATTGTCTCTCCTGACAGAGTTCCATGTCCATCTCTGCAGCTCTCCTGCCCGTCTTGCTCCATTCCTTGCCCACAGGGATGTTATTGAGTCTGGAAGAAGTGATCCTTGGATATTACCCAGCTCTCTGGGATCCCCCTTCCCTCTAGGACATTTTCCCATAGGATTCCTCCAAGAAGGTCCCTGGAGAGGCCAGTTAGCTGCTCCCATGCCCAGGGCTCTCACTGGACATCCCTGCAGCACACAGGGTCCTCAGGCCCTCCTGACCCCACAGAGCTGCACATCCCACCCACCTGTGGAGCTGCTCCACTCCCAGTTGGATCCAGCTCCAAAATGTCTGCAGACCCTCACACTACCAGCAGTTGGAGAGGAGTCTGTGCTCCTCCACATCTCCAGCCACAGCATCACCTACTCACCCAGACACCCAGCTCTCCTCTGGGTCCAGTTCTGCTCAGGATTTCATTCTTAATGAGACTCTTGGAGGCAGAATTTAGCACGGAAATCCTGTGGGAAGCAGCCATTGTGGCCACCTCGAGCTGAGCAGCACATCCTCCAAGCACAGGGAGCATACACAGCCCAGCAAGCAGCACGAGCTTATGGAATTGCACAGCACACTGGTGTTGGGCTTGGCAATGTTGCAGACCAAGTGGAAATTTTCTCCAGGAAGGGAAATATAGGAACCAGGCTATTGTGCAAGTGAAACATTTGTCGCTGTTGTTTAGATACATTTTGCTCCCCAAGCAGAAGGAGAGGGAACTTGGAATGTGCAAGTTATCCCTCCAGGAAACCTCGTCCAGGAGCTGGGCACAACCTGATCCAGCCTGCAGCAGAGCTGCCTCCTCTGCACACTCCAGCTGCTCTCCTGGCTGCAGGCTGGCCAGGGACATCTCATGGAATGCTCCCAGCCCGGCAGGCAGTTGTGTAATGCACAAGCAGCCTGGGCTGCTGCCAGGGTGCAGAGCAGGGATCTCCCGAGGGATGTAATCCTGCCATGGCCTCGCTGCCTGTGCATCCGAGAACAGAAAGGCTCCCAGCTTTCCCATTTCCGTGAAAACGAAGGATTCTGCGGAGCTCCACACCCTCTAGTGGAGGTGGGAGCTCGGCACACCGAGATGCTCCCAAATCCTACAGCATTGCTGAGCTCAGTTCGGGATCCGATCGCCCGACAGCTCCCCAGGCAGGGCTGGGGACTGCACACGTGCAGGGTGTGACAGCCCCGGGGTCACTGCAGCTGGCAGCTCTCTGCTGCCTGCACAGCCACTTGCAGCACCTAAACACCTGCCTGCCGTGTTCAGGCACAAAAGCATTAAATAAGAAGAAAGTCAACTTTGAAAAATGGATTTTATTCATGTTCACCATCCAATTAGGCACAACTACTTTCTATAACCTACAGGAAAGGTGGAGGGGGACTTTTTACAAGAGCATGGAGTGCCAGGAAAAGAGGGAATGGTTTCAACACACACAGGGAAGGGTTAGATGGGATATTAGGGAACTAGTGAGGGTGGGGAGGTCCTGGCACAAGTTGCTCAGAGAGGCTGTGGCTGCCCCATCCCTGGACATTTTCAAGGCGGGACAGGGCTTGGGCAACCTAGGATAGTGGAAGGTGTCCCTGGCCATGGCAGGGGTGGAAGGAGATGGTCTTTATGCTCCTTTCCAGCCCAAACCCTTCTGTGATTCTGTGATAACCCCAGAAGACCACACAGGTATAACTGCAAGAGCAGCTCTCACCATCCTGCAGAATCACCTCTTGGTCCAGCCACCTGAAAATAAATAACCAGGATGTTCAGCCAGGAATACAGCTAAAGCCAGAGCCCCCCATCCTACACAGACCCATGTCCTCTGGATCAGTGTCAACTGAAGGACAACCCCACCCCAGCTGTCCCTAAAATCCTTCCCAAAAGCACAGCAGAGCCAGATCACCCATCCCCCAGCAACAACAAACAGCAAAAGGACTTCTTATTTTGGCAAGGAGTTTTTGCCAGGAGCTGGGATCACTGTGGTGCCAGGTTCCCAGCACAGGCCTTCCCCTCTCCCTTCCTGCACCTGCCAGGGCACACAGTCCTCTGAGCTGTCCCCAGGTGAACCCCTCGCTGCAGGAGAGAAACCAACATGTACGGAGAGCAAAGTACACAACTTCCAACAAAGCTTTACATTTGCTCAAGTGCAGAGACCAACCTTATCACTATTCCCCACTACATGGAGAACAAAGTTGCAATTCAAACAGTATCTTATGATAAATCAAGTACTCAGGCTCCCATTTCCACACCTGAGAGAGCACCAGTTTGACTCTGAAAACATTTTCAAAGGAAGACTCAGTACACATTAAAAAACCCCAGTCTAACCTGTTTTCTCTTGGATTAGGGGTGCAGCTGTTGTATGCAGTATCATACATGACCATCAAAATGCTTCATGAATGTTCACACCTGTTACTGCACAGGTGAGGCCCAGCATGGAGCCCACCTAGGAGCTGCTCTCGGGCACGGGTGAGGCTGGCTGGTACCACCCAGCAGCCCTTCCCCAGCCCACAGACCCCACAGCCCTGCCCAGGAGGGGCACACGGGGCTCCCACAACTCACCTGGTGCTCCCCCACCTCAAGAATGGGAGCACTGCGTCCCACCCGTGTCACCAGCTGGGGCTGGGGCTTCTCTGGGGCTGAGCCCCAGCAGGAAATCCTGTGACACACAAGGTGCTGGGACACTCACAACAAAAACAAAGCCCTGGGGCTGGCCCTGCAGCCCCCTCCCCACCACACGGCTCTCTCCTTACACCCCACGGGCCCCACTCAGCTCCC
>VZSR01003022.1:3608092-3618302 GCA_013398615.1 Brachypodius melanocephalos
ACAGAGATGCTCCAAGGGCTGGAGCCCCTCTGCTCTGGAGCCCAGCTGGGAGAGCTGGGGCTGCTCACCTGGAGAAGAGAAGGCTCCAGGGAAACCTTAGAGCCCCTTGCAGTGCCTAAAGGCGGCTTATAAAAAGATGGAGAGTGACTTTTTACACAGGCAGATAGCGATAGGACAAGACAGAGTCGTTTTACACTAAAAGAAGGGAGGAAGAAATTCCTCCCTGGGAGAGTGTGGACACGCTGGCACAGGCTGCCCAGAGAAGCTGTGGCTGCCCCATCCCTGGAAGTGCCCAAGGCCAGGCTGGACCACCTGGGACAGTGAAGGGTGTCCCCGGAATGAGATGTGCTTTTAGATCCTTTTCAACCCAAATCATTCCATGATTCCATTATTATAATCCCTCCCCAAAGGCAAAATCTCTGCACACAGAGAGTTCAGAGGCCGTTCTTGGCTGGAGCTGAAACCACAGGGCAGTTAATACAGAGTAAATCAGTATTTTGATTTAATATTCTGCTGATGGTTCTCAAGGCCACCTGTTTATGTTGAATTGTGCTTCATTTTCAGTGACTCTGACAGCCCCTCTCCTGGCTGAGAGAGAGGCTTTCAGCACAAATACAGATAACTCTCAAGAAATTTAATCACAATTTTCCCTCCAAGACATTTTGGTATAAACAGCCTGGGAGCAGAAAAGCACTCCAACACACAAGCAATAACTTGCTCCCTGATGCCTCATTAAAAATGAAGCAGTGTTTAGTTTTATTTCTGCAATAACCCATTTCAGCAGACCTCTTATAAAATATACATACAGGTCCAAGCCGTGCAAAGCCTGGATGGGAGGAGCAGCTGGGGAAACCAAGCACCACACCACCAGCCAACAAAATCTCACTTTTGCCCATTAAAGCTTAGTGTGGCCTCTGGGTGCTGGCACATCCAAACACAGGGACTGAGTGACACAGGGACAGGTTTGTGCCACCAGCCTGGCCCCACGCTGAGCCAGCTGAGCAGGTAATTCCACACTCAGGTTCCCCAGGAGTGGGTGCCTGCCCTGCTCAGAGCCTGCTCGGAATACTAAACTCTTCATTTCCTTGTGATTTTCCTTCTGCCGCTTGTAAATACACAGCAGGAGTGTTCTACAAATACCGGGGAACATCTTTCCAGTCCCTGTGAAAGCGGAGGGCATGATCCCTGCTTTGCACAAAGAATTGTGATGCAGGGGGATGAATGAAAGCACAAATACCCGCAGATCTGAGGAGCTGACTTTGCAAAAGCTGCTTTTGTGCTTCTCAGAGCACAAAGCCCTTCCCTGCTGCCCCCTGACCAGCCCTTACAAGCCGAGGGATATCCCCTCTCCCAACACAGCCCCGCTTTTCTTGTGTTGCTGGTTTAATGCTGAAGTCATAATGCTCAGTGTTCTTTTTTTCCTTACAGATTCATAGAATCCTTCAGGCTGGAAAAGACCTCCTTGCAGTGAAATCCTTCAGGGGTACCCAGGGAGAGCCCTGGAGCCCAATGTGCAGGGCCAGGTGAGCTGGCCGGGCTGTGCTGGCTCCCCAAGCACGCTCAGGAGAGAGAGGGGCTTTAACAACTGAACCGGGGGGGCTCTGACACCTCGCAGCCTTGTTTGCCACCAGCCTGGCAGGGAAATGGAGGGACAATCCCAACACCCTACTGTGGGCAGGGACAGCCACCCATTCCCTCCAGGGCGGCCCAGGGCAGGTGTGTGCAGAACGAAAGCATTTCAAACCCTTCCACTAGTTTTATTTTAAGGGAAAAGCATTTCACAACCATTGCTGCAAGCCGTGTATCCTGCTGATCCCCCTGTGCCCCGCTCATACTCTGTCTTTTGCCTCCAAGGGAGCCAGGGGCTGGCCAGCAGCCACATCCCGCAGGATTTCATCCCTCCTGGGTGCAATTCTGCCCAGCTCTGGCCGGCTGTAAATGTGTATCTCATTTGTACAGCCGAGCTCGCGCTGCCTGGCTGATGGCAGGGACAGCGCTGAAAACAAACATTCTTTTTTTTTTTTTTTTCTTTTTGATAAGAGAAAACATTACTTCTCTGAGATTTCCACAGCAGATCAAGCATAAACCTGAATTATCTCACTCCTCTCTTTCTCCAGGGAGCAGATAATAGGTGGATGTCTCCATCCCCCTCCTTTGTTCCTCATCACCCAGCTTCGCAGCATTTTGGTTGCTGCTAAACCATGCTCACCCCCCCTTGACATTTAAAGGGCTGTTGTTTGATTGCTGTCACAGTCCTGTACATGAATCCTTCAACCAATTCTCTCCTCTTCCCACCAGTGATGGATTTTTTCATTTACTCCACAGTAATTTGCTTTCCTCGTGCTGTGCTCCAGCAGAATGCTTTCACTGTCACACATGGGGTTTGGTGCTTGGTGACGCCACACCTTGTTGAGTATTGTGTCCAATTCTGTCCCCTCAGTTTAGGGGACACTGAGTGCTGTGTCCAGCTCTGTCCCCTCAGTTCAGGATGGACATTGAGTGCTGTGTCCAGCTCTGTCCCCTCAGTTTAGGATGGACATTGAGTGCTGTGTCCAGCTCTGTCCCCTCAGTTTAGGATGGACATTGAGTGCTCCACACCTGAACATGTGACACCAACTTTCTGGCATAACTGGCACATCTGGGTACCACCCTCAGCATTTCTGACCTTGCCAAGAGGAGCACCCGGAGAGGCCTAAAGGGATTTTAAGGGCTTGATGCCCTGAAGTGCTTTGTCCTTTGCAGATCTCCTGGCAAAGCTCTGGTGGCAGCAAACACAGAATTCACAGAATCACAGAATTTCTAGGTTGGAAGGGACCTTCAAGATCATCGAGTCCAACCCAGCTCTAACACCTCACCTAAACCATGGCACTGAGTGCCACATCCAGGCTTTCTCTAAACACACCCAGGGATGGTGACTCCACCACCTCCCTGGGCAGGCCATTCCAGTACTTTATTATCCTTTCTGTGGAAAACCTTTTCCTGATATCCAACCTATATTTCCCTTGGTGCAGCTTGAGGCTGTGTCCTCTCGTTCTGTCAGTGCTGCCTGGAGAAAGAGCCCAACCCCAGCTGAGCACAGGCACCTTTCAGGGATTGTAGAGAGTGATAAGGGCACCCCTGAGTCTCCTCTTCTCCAGGCTGAACAACCCCTGCTCCCTCAGTTGTTCTTCACAGGGTTTGTGTTCCCAGCCCTTCACCCATCTGGTTGCCTCCTCTGGACACACTCCAGCCCCTCGATGTCCCTTCTGTAGTGACCATCCTATAGTGCCCCTGGTTCATAGGGACCACCACTGTGCTCCAGCTCCTGCTGCCTCAGAAATGGGCTGTGAGCTACCCTGGCCCTTCTCCCACCTGGAAAACACATCCAGCAGAGACCAAAAAGCAGGTGTCCCTCCTCGGGAAAGAGTGCCATGGCTGGTCATGTCACCTGGCCACCTGAGCCCAAGGCACTCAAAGAGCACACGTCCGTGCCACCACAGTGACGAGCTGAAAGCTCAGGGATCTCTGCCTCCCCTGAATAACTAAGTGAAAATTCTCTGCTCCACAGAGCTCAGTTGTATTTGGAATTATTCCCATCAGCATCTCCTCTGCCCCCAGCCCCCTGCTGCAGAGAAGGTTGAAGAGGTTTGTGTATCTAATAAATTGTTATTCAAACACACGTGCTGGACTTGCTTGTAGAGAAACATCCCTGACCAAATCCAGCTGTGCTGGGGGAAGATGTTTTCTCTCTCAGGCACTTGTCACTGTCCCCAGCTGGAGGTTCCTCTCTTCTCAGCCTGCCAGCTGGGCAGTTTGTGTGCACAAGCCAGTGGAACCAGCTGGGCTGGTGTTCTCCACTCCAAAGATGACAAATCTGAGAGCTGGTGACCTGCTGAGGAGCACTGCTGTGGCCAGGAGTGTGCTGATTGCAGCACGTCCCCACTGCTGCCTCCCACCTACCAGGAGCTTCTTTTTTTGAAGAATAACTCATTATGGAAAAATCTCTTCCAGATCCAGTTCTGTGTGGCTGTGCTCCCCTTCCATCAGCTGTACCAGGTGTGATTTGTCCTCTCTACAGCTAGCAGCAGGCACTGTGTCATGGAGCTGGACAAACTCCTCAGTCACAGACCATCCCTGAGCTCCTCTCTGCTGTCAGGCACATGAATTAACACTGCAGCACCCTCAGGCCTGTCCATGGAGCTGGAACACACCCCAGAGTGGGCTGGACAGTCCCCCCAAAACCAGCACACCTGCGAGGGTAGCACTGTCCATGCTGCTGCTGGTTCTTGGGGTTTCTGAGATGACATTTGCTGGCTCTGTGCGTGCCTGCAGGATGGCACTCAGCACCAGCAGCCACTCAGCTGCTCCTCCATGACCCCTGTGGGATGGGGGCAGCTCTGGGCTGGCAGTGAGGTGTTCTGTGTGTCTGCACTTTGGGGTCGATATCCATTTCCAACCACAGCAGACCCCGAGCAGGGGGAGCTGCAGAGGTGACTCAACGAGGGTCCATGGCAATCTCTTTTATTCTGTGCTCAGGCAGCCACGCTCTAAAACTCTCCAAAGCACTTGGGAGCTTCCTGTACCCCTCAGAGCAAAGCCAAGGCACAGCCAGAGCTCTGGCTGCTGAAATTATCCCGAGAAAATGCCTCTGTATTTCATCCTGGGGATCAGCTCTGAGATGGTTTGCTCTGACACCCTCTTGTTCCAAACTCACAACCCTAAAGATCTCACAGCCCCAGCCAGGCAGTGGCATCCCTCACAGAGCCCCCACACCCCCGGCTGCCTCCTCACCACCCCAAAAATCTGCTTAACAGGGCCACAGATGCACGGGAGACGCTTCCAACACAGACGTCAAGGATGAGTTGGTGCCCTTTGCAATCTCCTTCTGCTGCATTCCTATAGAACGTGGCCAATTTGCATAATAAACACGAGCTATAAATGTCAAAATCGGCCACATCCATATCTTATTTTCAGTTCAGGCTCTGCTTGCATCTTTTTGACTCCAGCTTGCCTTTGCAAACGGCTGGAGCCTGGCACTCTGTGGCTGCTGCCTTCCTGGATCCGTGGGGCTGGGCTGCCAGAGCCCAACACCCACCCCAGAGCTCCTGCTTTCCCTGCAGATCCAACTTTAGTGGCTCTGCCACTGCTGCCTTGCACAAGGGGGAGGAAAGTGTTGAGCCAGGAGGCAGAGCTGTACAGCAGCCTGGGGAGGTGGAGGGTCTCCTCTGCCTGCCAAGAGGGAAACTGAGGCAGAACCAGCCAGGGGTCTGGCTCTCCATGGCAGATCCACGCTGCAGATCGGGGTCTCCAGTGCTGTCATTGTGTCGCCTTGCTTTGCTCCATTTTCCACGAGGATGGAATCGTGTGGATGGTGTTTTCACAGGTGCAGGGTGAGGAGAGACGGCTTCAAATCCCGGCATCTCCCAGACTTATCCATGCACTTATCCATTCCTCCTCCTGCTGAGCTGTGGATAAACCCCATACAAATCCTATATAAATAATATATAAATAAATCCTATAATCCTATATAAACCCACCTGCTGCTCTCCCTGACAGCCCCACTGTGGACCCCACTGCGGACCCCACTGCCTGCACCCCACGGCTCCTGCGGGACACATTCGAGCCTTGTACCTAAATATTTCCAGATCCCTACAGCACCGCTCTTCATTCCACTCTTCAAATGCAAATGAGGATTTGCAGGAAACCATTTGATTCACGGGTTCATCCTTTATTTTGGCAGATAGCATCAGTTAAACGCCTGCTTATTTCTGCTTTCTGAGAACAATATAAACCACTTAAGTACACATGCAAGACAGACTGAGCCCTAAGTGCTTATGAGCTCTTTGATTTACCGAGGTGTCTTTATCTTTGCCGAGTATCTCGCGAAGTCATTTATTATTTAGCAGTAAATTAAAGTAGAGGGTCCGTGATTTTCAACAACAGAAATTAATATCCCAGCACTCCTTTGTACCATATATATCTAAAATTTACAGCACTGGAACCGGCCAGACAGCGCTGCAAAACCATCCGTTCCCTTTCTCCCTTGTTACCTGCTGATCACTGCTGCGTAGCAGGAATAAAAAATGGACTGGCAGGAGAGACACTCCAACAGGAAAGGGTAGTTTAAAATTAAAAGTCCAGCTTTTGTGGTTCTCAAGAGGCCCCCTTTGCTTCCCACTGCCCTCCTGCACACGTCGTTTATGGATAAAAAAGTCAGTAGGCAGCAATCTCGCCTTGAGACAGCTGAGTTTTAACCTCTCTGGTTCTGTGCTTGGATAATAATAATAATAAGAAGAAGAAGCAGAAGAAGCAGAAGAAGCAGAAGAAGCAGAAGCAGAAGAAGAAGAAGAAGAAGAAGAAGAAGAAGAAGAAGAAGAAGAAGTAACAATAACAATAATAATAACAATAACAATAACAACTATTATTATTACTACTATTACACCTGCAAGCCTTGGAAACACACACTGTTAGGTTCTTTGCCCACCTGTCCAAAGTGGAAGGGTGACCAGGAGTGGTTCAGAATCAGAAATCCAGAATAGTCAGGGTTGGAAGGGTTCTCTGGGGTTCACCCAGTCCAACCCTGCTGCCAAGGCAGGGTCAGCTGGAGCAGGGGACATGGAAACACATCCAGGTGGGTTTAGAATGTCCCCAGAGACTCCACAACCTCCCTGGCAGCTGTTCCTGGGCTCTGCCCCCTCCATGGAAACAGTTCCTCCTGGTGTTGGGGTGGGATTTCTTGTGTTTCAGTTCCTGGCCACTGCTCCCTGTCCTGTCACTGGGCACCACTGAACAAGGTCTGGGAGCATTCCCTGCACCATCCCCTGCAGAGCTGGAGCAAGGGTGGCTGTCCAGAGGCACAGGTGACAGCAAGGACAGAGCTCATCCTTCTGAGGCTCCATGGACTCCTAAAGCCCATGGATTACTTCAGGAACGAGGCTGGGGGTGTCATGTTGGAGAACAACACATCCCTGGAGCTCCAACCCCTTCCTTTGGGTCTGTGCCAGCTCACCAGCAGCAGCCTGGTGCAAAGAGCAATATCATGGCCAGAAAGTTTTATGGGCTGTGTCGGGCTCTGGCTGACACAAAGCAGCCAATAATTTATGGCAATCTCATGTACTACAAAGGCAAAACATGTCCCTCTTGGATGGAGCTCTGCGAGCTGGAGGGATAAATCAGCTCCAGCAGGGAGCAAAGAGGAGAAAAGCAGAAAAAAGGCTCAAAATGTTCTGTTTGGATCCTTTGGAAGGAGGGGAGAGGAGAGGCCCTGCAAATGCCCTCCTGGTGTGGGTACTGTGGGCTGGCCTGGACAGGCACCGGGGCTGTGCCGTGGTTTCTGAGCCCTGCCTGGACAGTCACCTCCAACATCTCCTTCCATCACCTTTTATCCATGCCCACATGAGCCCTCCATCCTCCTGGAGCCCACCTGGGCTGCAGAATGAGGAGGTTTTGTCCCCCAGAGCTGTGGAGGGGCTGGGGGTGCTGTCTGGGTGGTGGCAGGGATGCACTGAGCAGCCACTCCTCATTCCTGCCCAGAGAGGAGGCACAGCCACAGCACTGTCCTCAGGCCTGGCACAGGGTTTGTGCTTTTGGCCAACATATCCATCCTCTGGAACAACCCCAGGAAACTCAGCTCTACCTTAGATGCTGCCAGCAGGAGCAGCACCCATGGGTGCTTTCTCCAAGCATCACCTCAGCCCACACAGAGCAGCACAACCCAAACTCCCAGCACCTGCAGAGGTGCTTCACTGCACCAGTGACCAGAATTCCCTCACACCAGGACCAGTGCCGCTCCTGCCACGATGGTTCTGCCTCAAGGACCAGGCTCCCTGGCCTGCTGATCCCTCATTTCCACCATGCTTGCCCACCACGATCCCACAGGCTGGATCATTCCCAAATTACACGTGTGCCCTTCAATTTCTCAGCTAAATTAAGAGAGTCATTTGTCTTACAGCCAACCAGATAAAAACATGGAAAGACATCAGGAGACTCAGCCTCTAACAAGTCACACTTTCCCTCTCTCCTCTCCTCAATGTGGAGAAATTTCCAAGGAGAAACCGTGGCAGCGTTATTTGTCTTTGCTTTGGGGAAGAAAAGCAAGTTGATTAAAAGCAAACAAAAAGCAGGAGCTGTGGAGTCCCAGAGGCTCCCTTGCAGGAGTTCAAAGGAAAAAAGGAATAAAATGCTGGAAACATTAGAGCAAGACACTTAAGCTTTGAAGACCATATCAGTCATGGATGAATTAAAACACACAATAGTTAGCACTGAAAGCTCCAATACCTGAGGAGATGGGGAAAATTGGTTCCTTCATGCTCATCAAGCCCTTCCAGGGATGCTCCTGCCAGGATGGGTTTAGGGGCCAGCCTGTGTGTTGTTCCTGGCAGTGTCTGCCCGTGATGGCTCAGCTGGGACAGGGGTTGGTTATCATGGGGAGACACGCTGCTGCCTGCATGGCTTGGGATTGCAGCCCACCCTGGGAGCCCTGCCCGGAGCAGGGATGGGACAGCAGCCTCTGTGCTCCCCCCAGGAACCCTGCTAATCCCCGGGATGATGCGACCTGGAGGTGGAGATAAGGAGGGAGGACAAAACTCCTGCAGGAGCCTTGGGAGGCACCTGAAGTTTATCTGCTCGGCGTCTGCCAGCCGGAGATTACAGACTTTCATTTTCCTCTTTCCAATGGCAAGAGAGAAAAACAGTAAACAGGGGAAAAAAAAAAGCCCATCCTGCATGCAAAGCATGATGCTCAAATAAATACCACGGCTATGTTATCCCATTAAAAAAGCATTTAGCACCGAGCTTTGAGCACCTCGAGCTGCAGGACGCCGAGCTCTGGCTGTGGTGAGCAAGGGGGATCAGCATCTGCCAGCTGCTCCTGGCTCCTGCCTCCTTGGCAAACCCTTTCCTCCTGGGGCAGAAATTATTTAACAGAGCCACTCGGCTACAGACCTGCCCGGGAGTTAATTTACTTGCAAACCAACAAATCAGGTTAGGTACCTCTGTAGATGAGGAGTCCTGAGCGGGGAGGGGAATCCAGCCCTCCAAGAGTTCCACCTTTCCCTTTATTATCGAGCCAGGCTCCCCTTGCTCTGCCCCTCCTGCCGTGGAGCTGGGGACGGAGCTTTTGAGCTGCCAATTCCTCTCCTGGTTCTGCAGGAAAGGGCTGGCTGGACCATTGTGCTCCGATGCTCCTCCGAGGGCAGCGAATCGACACAATCTGCAGCAGATGAATGGGAAGGGAGCGCTGCCCTGTGCGCACGCACAACACCGGGGCAGCGATAAGGATGCTCGGTGGGAAGGAAAAAAAAAATAAATAAACCAACCAAAAACCAACCCAGGGAGATCTCTTATCAAATAATGTGTTCCTGTTCCAGCGGTTCTCAGCTCTGGGGGGGCTGTGCTGGGCTCGGTGGCACTTTGGGAGGGAAATTCAGAACGGTGGAGATCAGACGAAGTATAAAAATCTGTTTGCACTGCAACAAAGTCTATCAAGTTGCTGCTTTTTTTTGGAGGAGGAGGTGGTAAAATAGGGCAGCAAGGGCCAGCTCCAGCCCTTCCACCCGAGCGGGTTGCACTGGTGGCTGCACCAGCTCAGGATTTACAAACTGGGTTTGCAGGGGCATCCCTTGTCCTTGGTGGGGTGACAAGAGCAGGGGATGTGTCACCCACCTCCATCCCCCTCTGTGGAGCCCCTCTGCCCTCAACAACTCTTCACAGGTTCCTCTTTACGTCTTCTTTCTTTATTTTTTTTCACCCTCCCTTCCACTGAGCTTTTATCTCAATTCGAGCAGATCAAAGCTGACCCATCCTGCCAAAACTTTCATTCCTTTAGATGGGAAAGATGTGAGACACCCTCAGGACTGATGCCTCCAGCAGCACATTTCAAACCCTCCAGCCGTGCTCCCACTGCTGAGGAGCTGCAAAAAGGGCAGCACAGCAGGCGAACTGCAGCCAGCAAGGGTTTGCTGTGCTATTTAAAAAGCTCTGCACCAAGCGTTTTCGTCCTGGGCCATAAATTTGAAAAGCCTTTTCACCCTGGAATACTTAATCCTCCTGCTGAGTGCCTCGGATTAGCAAATATCCTTCTCAGGGAGGAGTTCGAGGCTTGTCCTTCCATCATTTCACCCTAATCTTGGGATGAGAGGATGGAATCATGGCTCAAAGCCACGCACCCCCTCCCTATCCAATGTCCCCATCTGCAGAGCTCTGGTGATGGCAGGGACGCTCTTTCCAAGGT
>VZSR01003022.1:3620099-3642051 GCA_013398615.1 Brachypodius melanocephalos
GTTTCAACAGATGGCAAATGAACACACACCTTTGGTTACATCTTGCAACCCAGGACAGCTGCCAGGGTAAAACCAGCCCTGAGCAGCTCTGCTACATCCACACCCAGGCCTGGAGGTGCTCACAGGGATGCTGTAAACCCTGAGAGAGATTTGCAGGGTATTAACACCCCCCTCCAGGATTCTTTTGGAGCCACAGGGGCCAGGGGAGGCTTTAAGAGACATTTTTGGCCAAGTCCTGGCTGACACATTTCAGGGTGGCCTCGGGGCAGGGGGACAGAGTGAAGCCACCTCTGAGCCCCCCTGGCAGAGCAGCCCAGGCTGAATAAGCACCAGGAATAAAAGCTCCATGGCAGCAGCTCCAGCAGCCCTGCTCCAGGCTCCCATCACACCCATTCTTGGGAAGGGCTGATAAAAATCCAGCCACCATCCTGGAATCCACAGAGCCTGGGAGGGCTGGGGGCAGCCTCAGAGTTCCCAGCAAGCAGGAAAACAGCTATTAGGCTTTTTGAAGCCTTCTGAAGGGAATTAAAGGGGAATTAAGTTGCTCACTTCAGCTTAGTCAGTACAAATAAACCTTCAGCGGTTGGATTAGCAATGCCAGAGCAGGAGTGGTGGCTGCTGGAATTTCTTTCCATTTTTTTCCCCTTTTTTCTTTTTTTTTTTTCCCCTCCCTTTTTAATTTCATTCTTGTCATTCAGGGCAACAGAGTGTCAAGGCAGGCTGGATTTTCTCCAAGCAAGCTCTGCCTTTACAGCCACGGTGCTACTGCTGTCATCCCTCGTGGAAACAAAGGAAGAATCAAAACCAACCAAACCAAAACCTTAATCCCAACTCACACTGGTGCCTTTCACCCCCACAAGAGCCCAATGCAGATCTCATTTTTCATATATTGGAGAATACTTGGGAAATAAATGAGCAGTTTGCTCTGAAATCCAGAGCAGGGCTGGCACAAAGGCAGTCAGAGTGACCCATCCTTTCCCTGAATTACTGAATTAATGTGAGGAACGCTGATTTCTTCAGGCCTCAGCTTCCCCTACTGCAAAATCCCACTATTTTCTTCAGTGCATGGATGCACAGAATCACTTAGGTTGGAAAAGACCTTTAAAATCAAGTGCAGCCCTTAAACCAGCACTGCATGACTGGGTATCAACTTTTAACTGTGCTTATTTAAATAAATACAGATACACAGATATAGATATATAGATATATAAATATATAGATATATAGATATATAGATATATAGATATATAGATATAGATAGATTTAATCATGGAAGCAGAGAATCATTTAGCTTGGGAAAGACCTTTAAGATCATTGAGTGCAACTGTTAACCCAGCACTGCATGATTGGATATCAGCTTGCAAACCTATTTTATCTATGTAAAAATGTATATATAATTATGGAAGCACAGAAAAGTTAAGGCTGGAAAGGACCTTAAAGATCATCAAGTCCAACTGCTAACCCAGCCCTGCAGGATTGGGTTTGCAGTTTGCCAAGCTGTCTCTATATCTATAAATGCACACACACACACATAAATGCTATTTATAAAGGGGAAAAATGGGAATTTTTGATGCAGGACAGACACGCTCAGAAGGGGTCACAGCATTGCAGCCTGGAGTTGCATTTCCTGAGTTAAACCCAAGCAGGAGGCAGGACAAAGAGCCAGGAAAGTGACCGGTTTGAGGCCAGAGTGGGTGCTGGATCCGGGTGGGATCTGTGAACCCCAGGATTTTCCATCATTCCACTGGGTGCAGATGCTTCATTTGGGCTCTCTCCATGTGCAGGACACCAGCTGGGGCCCCTTAAGCTGGGATTTTGAGGTTTCCCTGAGAGGGGTTTTAAGCAGAGCTTTGAACCCCAGCAGCACCGGTAGAGCCCATGGTGCTGGTCAGCTTTATCCACCTCGTGTCCTGTCCCAGCAGGATCCAGCTGGGACATCCACCACAGAGCCAACCCCAAAGCAGTCCTGCTGACACTGAGCTCCCACTCCCTGCTGCTGGGTGGGATCTGGGCACTCACTAAGGGTGTGTGGGGTGAAGAGGTGAGTTCTTGGCACAGGGAAGTATCAGCATGCCCGAGCATCCTGGCACAGCAGTGCCCTGTCACCTCATCCCCTGCAGGACAGATCTTCCCAAGGGTGGAGGAAGAGCTCAGGGAGTTTGTGCACACCAGGGTGGGCTTTCAGCACTCCCTGCCTCTGAGTCAGCACAAAACACGGGCACAGCTGAGCAAATACCAGCTCCACACGCAGCTACTAATTGGGTAAACCTCATCTTGTGCTGTTTGCAGAGCTCTCTCAGGGAAGGTTCGGCAGCTGGGGGATTATTCCTCCTCACCCAGCTGCTCTGGGTGCTGCAGGTCGTGTGAGGACCTTGCTGCCCCAGGAACTCGAGGCATGAAGGATCCCCGTGCCCGTGGCAGAACGCATCCTGCTGCCCCCAGCATCCCAGTTCTCCCAAGGCTTTCCCAAAGGGCTGCTCCAGCCAGTTCCAGTGCTGCTCCCTGTTTGCCCGGGATGTTTTCCCAAGCACCAGCCCAAAGGAAAGGTCCAAAGGCAGCTGCAGCAAACACATTCCAAAGGTTCAGCAGGATGCAGCACCCAGTACAGGCCCTGCCTGTGCTCTCAGGAACCCCCTGCTCTTCTCTCTGCCCCCATTTCCTCTCCCTCCTGAGAGCCCCTCATGCCCCAAAAAACGGACAGTGGGCTGAGAGCTGGATGGACCAGAGAGAAAACCCTATAAAAGGTTCATATGGCTGGTAAAACCCTATGGCACAGTCTGTGCTGGGCTCTGACACTGCCTGAATGCCCCACAGCACCTCAGAGCTGGCAGGGGAAGGTTTTCCTGACTGTGGGGGGACATTGGGCAGTGGGAGAGTCAGGAGCACGGCTCAGATGAAGCAGGAAAGGAGGGAGATGCTGAGATTGTCTCTCCAGAAAGGTCCCACATGTGGCACAATGAGGCACAGACAAGGATGGGCTTAGATCAGCACTCCCAGCCCTGATCCTGGGCCCTGGGATCATTTCACAGAATTGTTTAGGCTTCAAAAGACCTCCAGGATCATTGAGTCCAACCTTTGCCTGATCTCCATGCTGCCAGCCAGACCATACCACCATTTTAAACATCTCCAGGGGTGGTGAATCCATCACCTCCCTGGGCTGCCCATTCCAATGCTTGACCACTTTTTCCATGAAAAAAACTCTTCCTGATGATCAGCCTAAACCATTGTCCCGATGGAAAACAAACCCATTTGCTGTTAGCACCGAGCTGCTTGAGCTGAGGGCTGAGCTATTGAACCATTTTGCTCTGGCAGAGCCTGGAGATGAGGAGAGGGATCAGGAATTTCAACCCCAATGTGCCCAGGGAGTGGGCTGGGACAGGGTGAGGGTGGCAGAGCAAAAGAGAGAGACAGATCCCCCTTGGAACACCTTTGCACCAAAAAGTGCTGTGATTGCTGTGAGTAACACCCAGGGAAGTGTTGAAATGGGGTTAAAAAACTCCCCCAGTGGCAGCCTGGGGCTGGCATCACTCTGGATCAGGGCAGGGACTGAGTGGCTGCAGCAGAGCATCACCTCAGGGCTTTAACAGAGGGATTCCCTCCAGGGAGAAGAGCATTCACCCAGTGCTGACCTCTTACCGTGTCTTTACACATCTCTTATTTTCCAAATTTCTGCTTTCTTGAGTGTGAACAACGCAGTGTGTCACCCCCTCCACGTGTCACACACCTGGGGACAAACCCCAGAGCTGTCACCTTCTGCAGCCCAAGGAGGAGCAGATCCAGCCAGGCTGCTAGCCTTGCCTCCCTCCTGCACCCCAGGATACAACACCCCTCAACACTCCCCAAAATCAGTGGGAACTGACCTGCCAAAACATAAATGAAGGAGCAGCAGCTCCTTCGAAGCAAGACTTTGCTGCTGCCACCAATTTGCCAAGCCCCAGTGCCTCTCCCTCTGCTGCTATTCAGCTTGACAACGTCTTTTCCAATAAATTCTCTGGCTTCCCAGGCCTTGTGCTGCCTGGCATGTAATATTTAGGCTGTTAAGAGGGTGTTTCACCCCCTCTTTCCTCTCCTGTTTCTCACCTTAGAGCAATATTGAGGTCTGTGTGTGCTCCTTCCCCGTGTGACTCCTGCTGCCAGTCGGGGTCAGGATGGGAGTAGCAGGGCCCTTGTGGGGGCTCTGAAGTACCTTGGGTTGCTTTGAGGGTGCCAAGAGACCAAAAGTGCTTTGTATGAGCCCTCTGGGATGGGTGGTGCAGGGAAAAAAAAAAGGATAAAACATATCTGGGGTGGGGGGTCCTGCCCCTGCAGGTTCAGCCAGCCCTGGTGACACCCCCCGAGTGGGTTTTGTCTTTGCCTTGGCTTTGTGTGCAGGGAAAGCAAAGCATGAGCTGGCTCTACCTTCAGACACACATTTCCATTGCTGCTGAGGCCATGGAGAACAGGCAAAGCCTCTGGACAATCTGGGTCCCTGCAGAGCCCAGAGCATCCCCATGCATGGACAGGATCCCTCCCAGACTGCAAAAATCCAGCCCAATAACTGCTGTGACAGCTCCCACGGGCTCTGGCTCGCAGGTTTGTCTGGACAAGATGTGCTGGGACACAGAGTGGACAAAAGGACAGTGGCAGATGGGACAGGGAGTGGGGGATCAACTTGTTCCCCACAGGAACCTGCTTAGTTTGCAAACATCACCTCTGCGTCCCCAGCAAATGCACAGGCACGGCTGCAGAGCTGCCTGACAAGTGATGAATTTGGCCCTGGCCTGAAAATGTCAGCTGATGTTCTCCTTCCCCATGACAAACGTGCTGGGGTTTGATGGTAATCAAACTGGGGGCACAACTCAGGGAAGCTCCAAACACAGACACAGCAGCCAAACTGTCCAACAAAATCTTAACCCTTGATCATCCTCTCTTTAGATAGATCATTTATGTTTTTTCAAGACAGAGGAAATGAAAATTCCTTCATCTCAAGCAGCTGTTGTGTGGCCCAAGCCAGTGGTGAGGCAGAGGCAGCTCAGAAGCTCTGGGGAGGGTGGACAGGGCTGGAAAACCTGGAGCAAACAGCATCCAACCCCTCTGGAGCACCAAGGTGCTGCCCCAGCCTGGAGTCGCTGCACAGAGCCACTGGGATGAGCCTGGTCCTGCTAATGAAATAATTGGACATGATTGCCTGCCCTACTCGGATCGTGGCCAACACCCATCACAGAAACATCATCCACGAGGAGATTTATTTGTTAATGAGGGAGGGAAAATAACAGCTCAGTTCTGCTGCCAAACATGGCCCTGGAGCTCCTGGAGGTTTGCATGGGGTGAACTGGGGGCACAGGGACCAGTCCTGGGAGGCTCAGGCTCCTGCTGGGCTGGGGGTGATGGTTTGTTCTGGGCTGATAGGGTTTAAAAGAGGCTGAATGGGCAACGTCCCTGTTCCCATTCTCCAGCTCTGATTAATGGGGTTTGCTCCCTGCACCTCATTACCTGATCAGGGGGGAACAGCTCAGCCACTCCTACGGAAAAACAATGAGCAAGCAGAAAGAGAGAAATGCCTGCAATAGACCTTTGCTAATAAAACTCGTGACAAGGATAATAAATGAACCTTTCCTCAGCTGTCCTTCCTGTCCCAGAAACCATCCCTTGCTCTAAAGCACCAGTGAATATTTTCTCTTTTCCAGCACTGAGAAGGTTCAGCTGCCTGGCACTGCAGGATTTTTTCCCAGTTTGGAGTAAAGCACCTGAATCTGATCTCAGGGACTGGATCCCCATAAAAGGTGGAAATCTTGGAGCAGCTGCCACTCCTCACTGGGACATCCAGGCTGAAAATAAACTGTTTTGAGGGATTTAGATTTTGATATTGTGTATTAATTCTTTCTGCATGTTATCAAAGTGATAACAGTGAGCTGGGATCCAGAAGTACATCCCACGTGCCTGGGCTGCAGGGGGAACATCCCTGTGTTATTACACAAACAAAGTGAAAAACACAAGTTTTGTTTGTATATGTGCAAAATCTTATGTTTCATTGGGCAAAACCTGGATTTGCTGGAGGTGTGGACCAGCATCCCAGGGATGTCACTCTTGGGGCTCCTGGGACGGGCCACAAACCCCACAGACAGCAAACCCCCTGAGTCTGCCATGCATTAATCAAGATATTCAGGACATCTCCATGGAAATGAATCAGCTCCTCCAGAATCAAGGATCAAGGGCCAAACACCCTCAATAACCACGGCAAACTCCTCTCACCAGCGCAGGTTTTTCACATCACCCCGTTCCACAAGCACCCCAGGCTTTGTCCCTGTTGGCACTGCAGGGACACATCCCTCCTGCAGCCCCAGCTGGCCTAGACCACAGCACACTGCTCCCTAGAGAGGTTTGGAGCACCAAAGCAGGTGATTCCCTTTCCCAGGGCACAGGCAGCTCCACAGCAAATCCACCCTGGCGCTGCAGCCTCGTGTCCCCAGCTCCCCTCATCACCCATCCCTGCTGACCCTGAGACCAAAGGCAAAACCTGCCCAGGACCATTTCCCCCTCTTGTTTTCCACTTTCACATTTTTGCCCAGCCCTTCTCTCTGCTCCCACCAAACCGAATTGGGAGGATCAGAGCGTTTAAATCCATTTCCACGGGATAGGTTTAACTGGACAGGTTTTGCTTTAAACTCAAGTACCCTCCTGAGGATTCATTACCAAAATCCATCCACTTGCCATTTGTTGCTAATGGGAGGGAAGATGAGTTTTGAATAATTAAAATGTGGCTCCTCTCTGCCTGCTCCTGGACAGAGCACAGGATGTGCTGCTGCTCTGCTCCTGCTCCAGGATCCCAGCCCTGCAACCCTCCGAAATTCTTTACCAAGCCTGCAACCTCCTTAAATATTTAGAGGCTCTTCTAAACTATTTAGGAACCCTACAAAACCCCAAACTCTTTACAGAAACACAAAATGTGCCAGTGTTTCACCATCCTCGCCACAAATAAATTTCTTCCTTATATCTAGTCTGAATCAACCCTCTTTTAGTTTAAAAACATCATTGCTGTCCTGTCACAAGCCCTGCTAAAAGGTCTGAATCCCACAAACTCCCTGTTTGCAGGACACAAGCAGGATCCTGGCTGGGACATGAGCTCCCAGTGTGGGTTCTGGGCTTTGCAATGCATCAGGTGCACATCAAAGACATAAAACAAACAAACAAACAAACAAAAAGAAAACAAAAACTAAAACAAAAATATCCCAGCTTTAAGCTCTTCCACATTCCCATCTGGAGCTGCTGGCTCTCCAGAGGGCTGGGCTGTCCAGGCACTTTGGATGGCACTGCTTCCCCTTGCAAGGGCGGGGGGGAAAGTGATGACAAATTCCTCCAGTTAATTAAAAAAAGCCCCACTTCAACAACATAGCAGAGCTTTTGAACTAATTTATGAGCGTTTATCCATTTTGTCCCAGCACAATCTCTGTGGAAATGTAAAATTCAGCTCCTGCATGATTTTCCCTTTGCATTGACTGGAAGGAGAAAGAACGAATAGATTCTGCTAAATTAATTATCAGCATTGATTTCTTGCCTTTTTTTTATATTTTTATCCCAAGACAGAGCCCTCAGTAACTTTGAAGAATCTCCAGCACTCAGGCATGGAAAATTGATCTAGCAGTTTCTGTGAAGCAGCATTTCCAAGCTCCCCTTCCTCAAAATACACTCTAAATGTTAATTTGCATGCTCGAAAGGAACCAGGTGATTTGTCATTATATTTGCCTCCTCTCCCAGATGTAGCTACTAGTTCCCTTCCTAATTGATTTTCATATTTAGATTCAGTTCTAGGGAAAGTAATTTGGGGACTGAATTGGGGAGAGAATTAATAGCTGCCAACAAACGGGAACTTGGATGGGACTTCATTAGGGCCATCTGAGTGCCCAGACTGGGCCTCTCTTCCTCCAGCACTTTCATTGTCGTCATCTATTATAAATCATTATGGTGAAAAATAGCCACAGAACAGACACTCCTCGCTGCTTCTGCAAAGCTGAGGCAAAAGATGCCAGATAAGGGGGAAGGATTTGCAAATGTTCATTGGAATAAAAGGTCTGGAGGGTCCTTCCTGGCTCCATCTGTCGTTGCTGGTGGGGAGATCAGGGGTGCAGCACCAGGGAATTCCTGCAGCCACAACCAAAGGGCACGGGGATCATCCCCAGCAAGGTGTGATGTGTGTCCCCAGCAAGGTGTGATGTGTGTCCCCAGCCGGGTGTCACCTTGGGATGTGTCCCTGCCTCTGGCTGCAGCGATCAGGAGCTGATGGGGAGGGGACAGGAGCCCAGGAAGGTGCCAGGATTTCACAGCAGAGATCCCAAAGGCACCCAGGGAAGTGCGGCCACAAAAAGCAGCACGGAAATGTCCCGGGATAATGGCATCCCTGGCGTTTTACAGCTGGCACCTGTGATGGTTCTGGCTTCTTGTTCTCTGCCAACATTGGGATTGATACATGGGAGTCCAAGTTTGTGTTCAGACTTGGATGTTTATTATGTTTCTGTTTAATGGATGTTTATTATTTCTTATCTATTTACAGACTCATGAGCTGTGAGCTCTAACCAGCAAGTTAGAGGAATGAGGTAAAATAGAGTGCTTCTAATTCTTTTCAAGGTTATTTAAGTGCTAATTACCCAATAAGGAGGTGACACTTATTTATATTTCTGACCCGATAATGCCCACAATGCAGACCTTTTTCACCCAATTACAGAAAACCACCCAAACCCACTAAGAAGAAGGAAGAAGGAAGAAGGAAGAAGGAAGAAGGAAGAAGGAAGAAGGAAGAAGGAAGAAGGAAGAAGGAAGAAGGAAGAAGGAAGAGGGAAGAAGGAAGAAGGAGATGAAGGTGAAGAAGAAGGACTGCACATCCACTCACACTTTTAGCACCTTGAACTTTTAAAACACAAAACCCAAAAAACATGCCCAAACCAACCCACCTTTTAAGGAAGAACTGGTTTGTTTGTTTTTTCGACCAGTAAGTTTCATTTTAGGGTTTTTCCAACCCTGGCTGACTGCAGAAAGTTTCATCCTCTCTTCTAAACACAGTTAATTCTCTTATAAATTAACTTACCCAGTGTCACAGCACATTACCTCACCTTGGAATGTTTTCGTTCTGAACTCGCTGTGGCTGACGAATGGAACAATGCACGGATTTTCTCTGGGAGTGCTTCACCCACAGTGCAGCTCATTAAAATACAGCTGACTGCAGAAGAAATAGCACTTCTTCAGCAGGGCCTGGGTCATCCAGTGAAACCCAGATAATGAAGAATGGTTTATGGCAAGACTGTTGAGTCAGCAGCTCTTGCATGGAGCAGCTCTGGGATTTCCTGTAATCATTGGAAGGTGCCCGGCAAGATGCCATGGGCCACCATGGCTGGAGAGCAGAGCCCCAGGAGAATGGCACAAAGCCACCTCAAGGGGTGACAACACGGCTGAGCCCTGACAGTGACAATGTCCCTGCCACCTGCTGTGGCCAGGGAGCTGTACCCACCCTGGTGGCTGCTGTGATTTATTCCCTGTGATTTATTCTGTGATTTATTTCCCTGGCAGTGAAATGCTGTTTGTTTACGAGGCAGAGCAAGGCGGCTCCACTTCTGTGTGCGTTTGCTTCCTGCCCTGTGCCTGAGCCAGCAGCGTGGCCCTGGGCTCTTTCCATGTTTCCAGAGACAGCTTTCCACATTTCCAGAGGCAGATGTGCGCCAGGGACAGCCGTGGCTCCACCTGAAGGCACCAGGATGCCTCCAGCAGCATCAAAGCTCCTCAGGAAAGCTGAGGAAAGCCCTGGGCAGGGGGATGAAACTATGGGAGAGCCCTTAACCCTGCCCTGCTCACCAGCAGCACCTGCCTGTGGCCTCCTCCCTCCCCCAAAACAGAAAGGAGATGCAAACCCCCATTTCCCTCCCTTTTACAGCTCTCTGAGTCAGGGAGGGGCCATTAACCCTTCCCCACCCAGACGCTCTCCCCCAGCTGGTGTTTCCATGTGGGTCCCACCCCATTTCTTCCCTCTGCAGCCCCCCATCCCTTCCCAGGCTGTTCTCCGGCTGCTGCAGGCAGTGATGAGGAGAAGCAGGTGGTCAATGGTCATTTTTTGGAGCGAGGTTAGCGGGACAAGGAGCACCAGAGGAGCAAAGGAGCTGCTTAAAGGGCTGAGGAACTACGGGAGATGTGATGGGCAGGGAACAGCAACCCTCGGCTGGGAGAGGAGCATTCCGGGATCACCCCCTCCCACCAGCAGGATGTCACCCAGCAGCCAAAGTGCCCCGTGTCCCCTTGGGCTGGCCCTGGGGACACCCAGGGATTGCTGGAAGCCGGGAGCCCCTGGTGCAGCTGAGCCCTCCTGCCCCTGAGACTGCTCCGAGCATCCCAGGGCAGGTCCAGGGGATGCCACAGCCCGGGAGAGGCTTTGGCAGCCTCACCCATCCCGGAGCTCTCCTCAGCATCATTTAATGTGGTCCTCAGCATCTCTCCGTGTGTTCCACAGCTCTGCTGGGTCACTCCAAGGCGCCTCTTCAGTGCCGTGCCTCAGTTTCCCAGCCCGGCCCCTAGGATTTCATGGAAGTTCATCCCCCTAGAGCCAGCACAACCCCTTAACTTTCATCCACTCTGCCCTGGCGAGGCTTGGCTTGAGCAGCACCCGACCCCATCCAAAACTTCGCCTTGTCCCGATGATCTCTGCCTACAGCTCCCTGCGACCATCCCTCCCATCTTTGACCAACACTTCATTGTCCTCCAGATCTGTGCCAAATCTGCCCGGGGTCCCCCAGGTCTGAGGACAGGAGCTCCAGGACAGGACAGTGCCAGGGAACGGGGCAGCAGCCGCTGCTTCCCAAATCCCTTCTTAATTATGAACGATGAACGCTTGAAGATGTGACCCGAGGTGGCTGCTGTTGAGTCATCCTGCCTTTAATTGCTTGCAAATATTGCACTGTCTCACAGTGTGGGCTGTAAATTACCAGCAAATAAAGTGTGGAAGCTGTTTTACAGCTAATATATCGTTTCTTAGGAAAGTTTGGGATTAAATGGATCTTCCTGCTGAGCTAACAGCCCCTTTCCCTGGGAATTGGGCTGTGCGAGGGCTGGCATGGGGGTTGCTGACCTCTTGCTGGACCCTGCCTGCCCCTTGCAGGTGGGAAGAGCCATAGAGGGTGGGAAAACAAAAACTGGAGGGATCCAGTCCCTCTGCTGGGATAATGTCGGTGCCACTCTCGGAGAGCCCCAGGAGTGCCAAACACTATTTATCAATATTTCCCAATACCCCCTAAGGTGAGTCTTTCTGAAGATTTCAACATGAGGGTTCATTAAGTGACTTCAAGTGAAAAAAGAAAAAAATAATAAAAGCTGCTGTTCGGCAGCACAGATTTCCCCAGAGGCTTCTGTTATTATCGTCTTCCCAGTTATGAGTGATTTATTCTTAATGTTCCTGCCTTGGCATACACTGCAAATCATTGCTCCCGTTGTGAATCCACTCCAGCTCTCCTGGGAGGAGGGACAGAGCCACCACAGGTGCCAGCATCCCTCTGCCTTCCCCAGGAGAGCACCTGGGCTGTCCCTCTGCTCCCCACAAGCTCAGGGCATCACCCCTGGCTGATGTCTCTCAAGCCCCAGTCCTGGGGGGATTAAAAGTTCTGCAGGGGTTTTTGAGGTGGGGGTGGAATTTGGAGGTCTTTGCTGTGGGCTGGGGAAGCCTTTGGGGCTGGTGCTGTGTGGATCATCACATCCACAGCTGGTGGTGACCCGAGTCAGGCAGGATTCCTGCCAGCAGCCAGCCCTGCCAGGAAAATCTGCAAGAAAAGACTGTTAGAATTGCCCCCAGATTTAACCTCATTTATTAATTCCCAGCTCTGGACTCTGAGGGAGTCTGTCCATCACCAAAATAAATCTTAAATGAATTCCCATCTCTGGACTCCAAGGACATCTGTCCATCACCAAAATGCACCTGTCCCAGGAGAAGGGAGTGGGAACTGTTTGGGAATCTGAGGAAAGGGGAGGAAAAGCAGAAAAACAGCAGCCACCACTCTGCAGAGGTGCAGAGCACCTTGCAAAACAGATGGTGGCCAAGCAAAGGAAGGAAAAGGTGCCTCCCTTCCATGCCTTGAGCTGTTGGTTTCTGTCCCAGGCACAGGATCGGATGAATTGCAGGGTTACAGAGGGGCTCAAGGCTGAGCCACTGCAGCAAAAGTCCCTGCAAGGATTTGGCCCTGGCACCAGCAGGTGACAGCTCAGAGTTGCAGCAGGATCTCCAGTCACATTAAAATGACAAATTTCCAAGCATGAAGCGATGACTTGGATGTGCTTCGTGTATGCCTAACAGAAAATTAGATTTCACATTGTTTCTAGATCATTCTCATAGTCACCCTGGGAGGATGTGGAAGGAATTCTTTGAAGCAAAGCATCCCCACCCAAGGAATCAAGGTTATTTGAGGAATTTATAACTTCCTGTTGGCCATCAGAAAACAAAATCCACAGCAACCTCAATCAAACATCCCCCAATCCACTGTGTCCCTCTGATTATCTAGAAAAGGCACATTAAGAGTTAAGAAGTGCTACAGCCTTTTTTCCCAACCTTCCTCCATAACTCCACAATGAAGGATAATTAATTGATGAAAGCACTTGCTCTGCAAACTAAAATTAGCATTTTTATTTTTTTCTTTCAGTGTGTGCAACCTGCAAATCCTCGTCGACCCCAGGGGCTGCTGCTGGGGGATGGATCCTGGGCAGGTGCTGGGCAGGGGTCAGTCCTTCAGGCCTTTCCACAGCAGCTCGTGGAACAAAGGAGGATTTTTCAGGATCAACCAGTGAGTTTCAACTCCATTTCAACTCCAAGTGCTCTACAGCTCCCTGAAAGGAGGTTGTGGACAAGTGGGGTCAGTCTCTTCTCCCACGTAACAAGCACTAGGACGAAAAGGAAAAGGCTCCAAGCTGCACCAGGGAAGGTTTGTTTCAATACCAGGACCAATTTCAGTGGAAAGGGTTGTCAGGCATTGGAACAGGTGGAATCACCATTCCTGCAAGAGCTCAAAAAATGTGCAGCTGTGATGCTGAGGGACATGGGTTAGTGGTGAGCTGGCAGTGCTGGGTTAATGGTTGGACTCCATGGGTTTAGAGACCTTTCCCGACCTTAACAGTTCTGTGATTCCACCCTAGGCATCACCCTGAGGCAGAAGGAAGGAGAAGTGTCCGCGGTCTCTCAGTCCTGCATCGCTGACAGCTTTGAAAAACTGTGCACATCCCCCCTCCTCCCCACCTGCTGCAGACTGCAAAGGGAAAGCACAGCTCCTAAACACACAGGGATGAATGAGATGTGTGTTTATCACATTCAGGGTGATGCATGGAGAGACTGTGGTTGTTTCCTGGGGGTGCCCAGTTCCTCAGCCAGCATCTCCTGCAGAGCAGTCCCTTCCTCACCAGGCACCCACAGCAATGATTGGAAAACATCACCCACCCCTCAGGAAAAGCCTGGTGCAGCCAGCAAGCCATTTCCTCTGCCAGAAATACCTGGAAGAGAGTAAAAGAAGTGGAGAGGAAGGAAGCTGTAAAGCAGAGGAAGCTGGAAGGCATTCCCAACCTCAGCATGGTGATGCTCAGGACCTGGAAAGGCATAAAAGACTATCTGGTCTTTGTTCACCCCTGGAGCCACACTACTGGCAAAGACGAGCAAGAACAATAAAAATTCCACCACTCCGAGGTTTTCCTGGATGAGTGTTAAAGCTTTTCTCAGTAAGAACTCTGAATAGTGTGAAAATTATAACAGAAAACATTTTTGTTGTCTCCAGGGAGGAAGATGCATATAAAGGGGGTTTTCCTGGCCAGGTTATACTGGCTGCAGCCCTGGGTACAAAGAGCTGCCACCCTAATTCCAAGAGCCACCTTGAAGGAACATTGGAAGGGAATGTGTCCTTCCTTCCTTCCCTCTCTCCTTCAGCTAATTTTGTATTTCTCTTCCTGGCTGTGCTGCAGAGTAATGAACGTGGGTGATTTGCCATCAGATAAATTGCACACCATTAGCTGCCTGTTTAGAGACCATATTTCCTCTTTGTGATGAGAGCTCAATATCTTTCCAATGAGTTATGACTTGGAGATCTCCTAGACCTGGGCTGTAAGTACCAAGCAATTACTGTGCCGTAATTCCAGGGCATAATTCCAGGGCTGCTCCCCTCCCTGCTACACAGAGTCTCCTAAGCCTCCTCAGGTGGGCTGGAGGAAGCTTCTCCAGGTTTGAAAGAATGGATTAATGGCAGCTGTTTCCAGCAGCTCCCTTTTCCCTCCTCCTTCTCCATCCCCTGCCCAGCGATGCTCAGTGGGCTCCAGGGTTTGTACTTTGCTATAGGAGTGGGTTGAAAATCACAGGAAAGTGGCCAAAATCTTGTGCCTACACACAAATTGAACCCTGGTGCTGCTGTCCTGTCGTGCCCAAGCTCCCCTGGAGGGCTGACACAAACATCCCAGCCCAGCATCTCCAGGGATGCTGCTCAGGGCCACCTCCCCTGTCTGCATGATGCCTTGGAGTGGCTACCTAGAACAGAGGCTAAAGATTAAGAGAATAAGAGTGGGTATTTATTAAAGGCCTCCAACAGATACACCTTGGGCAGTCAGAAACCTCTGAGAGGGGCTGCACTCAAGATGAACAATGGTCACGAGTTTTTCAGACAATTATGAGTTTGGTCCACTTACATATCAGGGATTAATTCTCCAATAATAGCTTCAGGTAATGAATCCCATTCCCCCAGTTTGCTGCTCCCCTCAATCCACTTTTGTTTATACTTTTCAGGGCCTGAGGCAGAGTGTCCTTGAATATCAGGCCTAGAGGGCCTTAGATATTTTTGTCTGACCAAAATGTGAAGACAGTAACTAACACTCTATATGGAGTTCAGAGTTATACACTAAAGCAGTGCAGGATTTGAAAAATATAAAAGCTGAAATCCTAAGGCATCAGCACAGCAGAAAGAAAACCTCTCCTTCCCTTTAGGAAAATCTCTGTGTCCTGGGACTTGAGTGCAGAGCCACATTTGCACCTTTAATAGAAGGGATTATTGAGCTCTGAGCTCCCGGTCAAGGCTGGAGCTTGGGGTGGTGGAACCTTCCCAAACCCTGCTGGGAGCAGAGTCAGGAGCCCAGCCCTGGCAGCAGCCCCCAGCAAACAGCCTCATTCACGGATGATGGATAATATTAATTAAGGAAGAGCATTCCTGATGGGCAATGAAACAGCAGAGTAACCTCAGATGGATGAATGGACAGGTGGGTGGTGAGCACCACAAACCCCTGATTTACCAGAGCTTCCCTTTCAGTAAAAAAATTTAACAATGAGCTAAGCGGGAGACTTCCTGATCTTCTCTGTTTTTTATTTTTAGCAGCTTTTCTCACTCCTGACATCACTGTACCATCAGGCCTTGGAAACCCTCCCAATACATTCCCAAAAGGATTAAGTCCCTGGCAGGCTCATTGGGGTGATCCCAGCCCTTCTTGGCTGGGGAGCTGCTTGTTTGAATCAAAGTTGTTCTGTTCTACTTTAATCCCAGGTAAAGGACCCCATTCTGAGACAAACCAGGTTCAGATTTGTCTCTCTGCTTCCCTTCTTCAGGAAAAAAAAAATATAAAAGAGAAGATTATTCTTCGCAATGAAATTTTTTTGGAATGATAAGTAACAGCACAAACCTACAGGAGATATTTCAGCCTCTCAAACTGCTGACGTTGAAATGTATCCAGGAGACCATACTATGAGTATTTTAAATAGATCAAATAATCCTCGCTTTGCAAAGCCAGATTTTTCTGTCCCAGGCCCCAGGCAGGTGGAGTTCAAGTGAGTTTCGATGGAGCATTAATGGTGTGTTAATGAAGCCTCGCCCGCCGCTGCAATCTTCAAAGGCACTCTTGTTTTTGAACTGTAATTGTCCACTGAGAAATGACAAAACAAACAGCAATTACTCTGGAAAAGGGATTTTTTTTAAAAAAAATGCTGCCAGTAGGAGTGGAGCCCATAGAGCAGCATCGGTGATACACACGCACGGAGCTGCTGCCAGTTCTGGAGAGCTGGAAGCACAGCGGTGCCTTGTTTTCCTGTTTGCATTCCTTTGCCTTTTCTCATTTTTAATTTTTTGCAGCGGGAGCGATGCCCAGGGAGGGAGGGAGGGAGGGAGGCAGATGGTGCCAGACCCACGAGCAGCTCCCAAAACATCCCCGGGTTGCGATGGGGACCGGGGCTGCTCCTCTGGCATCCCTGAGCTCGCCGGAATCGCATCCCTGGAAATGCCAAACAATTCCCCCTGACCCAGAGGCCATTCCAGCATCAGGATGTGCCCTGAAACAGCTCCAGCCTCTCCGAACAGGAGATCTCACCCACCCTGGGGGCGGGTTTTATTGGCACGATGCACATAATCCGTTATCTTTATTAGGATGGCCCTGTCCCTGTTTATGTGCGATCCGTGGAATTCTTTTCCTCGAGATAAGAAAACCCCCCCTCGGATCTGCTGGGCAGAAAACTGCTGATAACAGCACACAGTCATTTATTTTGTGGGGGATTGTTACAGTGAGAACCCGGAGCAGGCAGTAGTGGGCAATTACTGTCGGCTCTGACCTGCAAATGGGGAAAAATTCCCTTTCCCGGAAAGGAGAACGAGAAGTTATGGACTGGACTCAGTGCTGTGGCAAGGCAAATAATAATAATTCTCTGTGCCTGACAAGACTGGGGGCTGGAGTGCTCCCTGCCTGCTCTGCCACAGCTCTCCACCTTTATTTTTGGAGTGTTACCAGTTTAAGAGTGGTTTCTCTTTACCTGAAATACAATTTTTTTAAAAATTAAAATTTTGGTTTATTGTTGAGATGTACCCTCCTGTAATTTAAGTAGTTTGTGTAAAAACGTCAGGCAGCACGTGGGTGCTGTCAGCTCCATAAAGAAGCTCTAAAACCGTGGAAGTTTTAGTGGCTGAAGGGGTGGATCCAGCACCTCCCAGCATCCCTACCCTCCAAAACTGCAAGCAAAATAAATTCCTTCTGCATTAACATTTCCCAGTAATTTAGTCATTGCAAACCCTAGGAATTTGGGATGAGGAAAAGTGGCAAAGCTCCTTTGCCTTTTCCTGCCTGCAAATAAATCCTAAGTATTACATTAATTTTAAACCCATAAAGAATATGAAAAGTGGAAACAAAGCACTCAGCTCCCTCCTGGCAGATAGGGCTTATCTCGTTTAGGAAATCAGCTTTAAATGAATGCTCAGATAAGCTAAATTTTTTTCATCTGTGACTAGCACATTTTAAATGGTTTTATTTAACTAATAAAACCCATTTTTGGTACTGGTTTTTGGGCATCTTAAATTGAAAACCAATTTGTACCCAAATAGACCATGGCACACGGTGTGAGTCCAAACTTAATAATCATCTCATAAAGAAGAAATGCATCATCCCCTATATTACAAAATAATAAAATGCAAACACAAAGAATTGCTGTAAATGTACATTAAGCTACATAATTGCTTAAGTAACCTCCCACATACAAAGTGTTTTCTTCTGTTTAGCAAAACAGAGGAGTTTTAGGAGAATCAAAGCTGCAGGTCGGTGGTTACCAATAAAGAATCAAATTATGGGAATAAATAAAACACACAAATGAGAAACAAGATTAAGAGCTGGTAATTTAAGCCAAGCTTTCTGCTTTGCTCATTCAAACCATCATTAAAAGAGGTGGCTGAAATAAATAATCTCTGGAGCTTTCAACTCCTTCCACCCCAGGAAAAGTTTGGGAAGGGTGGGAAGCAGCCCTGGCAGGCTGAGGGATACAGCTGGAAGGGGTGGGACATTGGCAGGGGACTTCAGGATGGTGCTGAGCTCTCATGGATTAAAAACCCTAAATGGCAAGTGCCTAGAATGGATTAAAAAAAATCCAAATGACAAGAGCCCAAAGCTGACCAGGTCATCCAATCCTCCCCAGTCCCAGCTCCATCAGACACCACATATTTGGAAAGATGTCCCACAGCTGTTCCTGAATCCCAGGGTCAAGGAGAGGAAGCTGGGATTTGGGGAGAGCCAGAGGCACAGAAAAGCAGCAGACTCATGGTTGATGCTCCATTTTGTTGCACATCCCGTGGTGTTCAGGCACTGATGGCTGAGCCCTGGGGTGGGGAGGTGGGATCCTGGCCCCCTGCAGCCACCAAATCCACCCCTTCCCGAGTGTTTTTTATGGGTAGGATGCACAGTTTTTGTAGGAAAATGTTCACAGGGATCCCTCGTGGAGGGGAGATGGATCCCCCCTCCTGCTGCCATGGCTGGTAGGATGCTGTGGGGAGCCCAGGGATGCAGGATCCCATAGTCCCACATGGATCACTCATGCCAAGACCCCCTGGCACCTGGATTTGCCACCACCTGGGGGTTTCCCACAAGTGTGAAGCAATGAAGGCTTCACATCCCTCCATGCCAGGCTCCCATGGTCCTTCCCACTGCTCTTGAGGAAGAGGAGTCTCTTTGGAGCAGATGGAGAGAAGTCTGGAGAGAGAATTTTGGATTTTAGCAGCACCTGGAGCAGCCCAGAGAGCATTCAGGGTCATGGTGGGACACCTCCCCACTGGCTGTGGCAGCATCCTGGGAAGACACTCGGGAAAAAATCCAATTCCTTCCTGGCATCTCCAGCTTTGAGTCTCTCAGAGCACAGCCCACTGCCCAGCAAGCCAGAGCATCTTTCTTTCCTATGAAACAGAGAAGCCCAGGAAAATGCAGCAATAATGTGTTGTTTTCTATTCCACTGCTCAGTGAGGAGCCTCTGGGGATGGCAGGGGAGGAAAGGGACCTCAAAATAGCGGCAGACACTCTGTGCAGATGGAGAAGCTTTCCGGAGCACAGAAATCCCGAAATAGAGCAAACATTCCCCTTCCCTGATCCTGTTCCAAGGAAAGGGCTGGGGTGAGAGCACTGTGAGGTGCCCTGTGTTTGTGTTTGTTTGGGAATAGCTCCCAGCACCTGCTGGGAAGAGGCAGGAGGATTCAGAGGGGCATCTCCCATCCTCAGCCAGCTGAGAGAGCCCAGGGCCTCCCTGGTCACATCCACCTGGGAAGTGGGGACACTTCAGCTCTCCCACCCACCCGTGGGACAGCCTTCTGCCTTGGCATCGACTGCTGCATCTGAACAGGGCCTTGGCAGATGCTGGGCATGGGGGAGAGGCAATCTCTGAGCGACTCACCAGCGCCAGAGAGAGAAATCCCAAAACCGCCGCCATCTCCTCTGGGAGAGGCACCCACATCCCAACAGCCAGGCTGGCTCCAGGAGCTGGGTTAACTTTGGGACACGAGGGCCTCAGAGGTCTCTGCCAACCTTAATGATTCCATGGCTGGCACAGGACTGCTCCAGACCCTCCCTGCCTGGGGACAGTGACAGGGCCACCCATGCCCACAGCAGTCACTGTGTGCCCAGGCTCTGTGCTGACCCCCAGGGCAGCCAGGGCCACTCTCCAGCCCCATTTGAAGCCTGGTGCCTCCAGTGGGATCACACAGAGCCTGCCATCTGTCCCTTGCCATGATTCCAAAAGGAGACCTGAGCATCTGAGCTTCCTCCCTTGCCCCCATCACCCTCCTGCCCCCAGGAAAGAGAGGAGATGCCTCCAGCCAGCACAGGGAAAGGTGCCCGGTAGCCAGGGCTGTGGATGGGATCATGGAGGCATGAGGGGAGTCTAATTCCTCCTGCTGGAGCACCCAGGCAGAGATTTGGTGTCTGGGAGGGGTCAGAGGCCCCTTTGCACCATCCCAGGAGGGAGCAGAGCCCACAGCTGGGTCTCCTCTGCTCCAGGAGATTTTGGTGCCTGCCTGACTTGGGCTCTGCCCACATCCCAGCTCAGTCGCTTCCAAGTTCTTCCCATTTCCTTGTTAAACCAAGCTGGGCATCAGCTGAAAGCAGCAGCACCAGATGTCCCAGGTCCCACACGAGCCTTGTTTGCCGTATGAGGCACCAGCTCAAGGCTTTCTTTGTCTTGCCAAGAACAAGTGCTAAGGCAAAGCACGGCCCTCGTGCTGCCAGGAGGTACCAATTGGCACCTTTTAGCCATCCCCAAAATAACCCAAACTGGTTTGACATAACAAATCAGCGTGAGAAATCCTGCTGCTCGAAGCCAACAGGACACGGTGACATGAAACCATCAGAGACATTTTGAGTTTCGAACCTCAGCTCAGTTAGGGGAGGGATGCAGAGGGTTTTGGGGAGGGATGCAGAGGGTTTTGGGGAGGGATGTAGAGAGTTTTGGGGAGGGGAACACCTGCGTGGGCTTCCAGAGCTCACTGTGCCATGCCAGCAGGGCCAGGCTGGGGCAAACAGGGGGTCTCTGCATTCACCCACAGCTCCAAGGGCTGGGAAAACATAAAGATTGCCTGATGTGCCTGATTCCACCCATTTTCAGCCCCCCAATTCATTAGGGCATGTGAGGACACTGCTGCCATGGCTCGGTGACCTGCCACCCCCTCCCACATCCCCTGCCCACGTGTTCTCGTGCTGCCACGCTCCTGCAGTAGAAACTGGGTGTGTTAAAGCTGCTGTTAACAGAGAGGAGTTGGGCTCTGCCAGCAAAGAACATTTTGGAGAGTCACCAGGCAGGGGGGAAAAAAAGCCAGGAAGATGCTGCACGGCACACGGATCTGGTAGGAAAGGGAGGGAATTTGGCAGGATGGTGGGAAGCACCCACACAGGGTCCCAGGCTGGAGCAGCTCCTCAATGCAGGAGAACATCAGCCAAGCATGAGCATGAGGGTGAGAGCTCCAGAATCCAACCTGCTCCCACCATCAGCTGACCCAGGAGCTCCCTAGGATCCCAGGGGACATCCCAGACACCCCAGCCCTGCTTGGGGAGACCTTCAGGGACCTGCAGAGCTCACCCAGGATCCCAGGGGACATCCCAGACACCCCAGCCCTACAGTGCTTGGGGAGACCTTCAGGGACCTGCAGAGCTCACCCAGGCCATCTGCCCCCATCCCACTGTGCAGACACTTCCAGAAGATTCTTGTTGACCTTAACAGGGTTGCCCCTGCTTGGCCAGCTCTCATCTCTGATGATTTGGAGCCTCTCTGGTTCCCGTCATGCAAATGGAGGGATGACAAATCTTTGGCCAGCAGTAATTCACAGCCAGACTGAAGATAACCAAGGGGTTTGAAATCCAATAGTCCCTAAACACTTTCAGGTGCTGCCTTTGCCTTTCTATCTTCAGGCTTCAGGGACAAATAATTCCCTACAATCTGTGTTCCCAGCTCCTCTCTCCTGAACTCTGGAGAAGGATTTCAGTCAGGTCTAGCACAACGCACGGCCATTCGTCACGAAATTATTTTCATTCATTTATCTCCATTCTGCCTTTTCAAGTCCTTTCCTTGCGTGCTACTTCGGCCAAATTCCCAATTCCCTGAATTTATTATCACTATAAAATGGTTGCCTGCTCCACAGCATGACCTAGACACGCACCCCACCGCGATGCTTTAAAGGCCTCCGTCTGTTCCTATGGCAACTGCAAAAGGAGGCAAGCGCGGCAGCCAGCCCTGGGATGGATCCTGCACGGATGCTGGCATCCCTCCCTGCCTGCCGGGAGGCCACAACAACGCTGGGGGATGCACAGTGCTGGAACAAGCAGGGCAGGAACACGTTTTCCTGGTGGTTTCTGTCCCCTGCTCGCCTTGGAGCAGCTCTGCTGGGTCCACACGTGGCCAGGAGGATGTGGCAATGCTGGGAGGGGCTCAGCTTGTCCAGATGGGCACAGGCTGGAGCTGTGTCTTAGTTTGGGAAGACAGGTCTGCCAGGGAAAGCTGGAGTTTCCCTTGGAATGGAGAATGTAAACCCCCTACCTCTGAATTATTATAATTTTGCAATTAAGAGGCTTTCAGGCAAAAATATGGGAATAGGAATAACAGTTCTTTACTAGGAATATTAAAAATACAAACATAGTGGTACAAAAAACCAAGCAAATAAAATATCCCAGAAACACTGACAGAGTCAGAACATGACCTGACACCCTGTTG
>VZSR01003022.1:3642151-3736572 GCA_013398615.1 Brachypodius melanocephalos
CCCCAACAGATGGAAAAATAGAATAAGCCAGGACAAGCTGGGATGGAGATACAGGCACAGGGACCTGGCAGCCCATGGTGACATCCAGCTGTGGCCCTGCTGGGCTGGTCACTCTCATGTCCACTCTGTTTGTGCTCCAAGTGCAACACCTCACACAAACCCACTCCCTCCAAAGCAGGCAGCTCAGCCCCAAAAAGCTGCTTCTGCAAATCCTACTGCTTTCAACCTGTTGGTAGACACTGAGGCCTTTCCTTTCATTAACTGATGTTATTCTCTTTTAATTCTTTATTAATCAATTCCCACACCAGCCACTCCATCAGTTTGCCTGGGATCGAAGTGGAGCTGACAGGCCTGTAATTATCCAGGTCGTCTCATTTATCCTTTTTAAACATTGGCAGAGATCTCACCTGGGAAATCAGCACAGCAGATTCAGTTCTTGCTTTTGACACAGACATGATTTTGTTTTTCCTCCTGTGATGGGTCCCAGCCCTCTAGCTGGGGATCCTGTGGGAGCTGCCAAACCAGCACTTTGCACACTGCCATGGGCACCATCACTGCCTGCTGCAGCATCCCAGCCTTCATTTAAACCTGGGGAAACAGCAGGCAAGGGCTCCCCATCCTCTCTGCAGCACAGGGGCTGGCTCCTCTGCTGCTCACTGAGCTCCAGGGGAGGCAGCTCTCAGCTTTCACCACAGAGCATTTCCTGAGCATCCCCTGCTCTGGGAAAGCTCAGGATGCTTTCCTCCATTTCCCAGTCTCAAAAATGCTGTTTGAAAATGAATAAAATTTTAACAAGCAGGGCAAATTGGATTATTTCCTTCTGGAAATAAGCCAAGGGGGGGCTACAGATTTCCCCACTCTAGGTGGTGCTGACCTGCTGTCCCATGTGGCTCAGGGTGACAGGAACATCCCCACAGCTGGCCATGGGGTCAGCCCCCAGGGGAAGGTGACAGGCAGAACCCCCCATGTCCCCTTCCTTCTGAGGGCAGTGCCATTGGGACCAGCAGCCATCCCACAAGGATTCTGAGCTTTCCCTGGTCAATCCTGCCCAGGCTGAGCTTTACCTGGTCCATCAAAATCCTGTGAAGCTGTAACAGCCTCCAAGAAAATGAGTGAAACAGCTTTTGCAGGCAGCAAACATCCGTGCAGCAGGTTACTTACAGCACCTACAAATCTCCATGCAGCATCTCCTGAGGCCAGGCTGCTTTCAACACCCATCAAAAGACACTGGAAAAAGGAGCTGGAGAAGAGAGGCAATCCTCTGGAGAGGAACTTGGCTGCATGCAGGGGAGGCAGCACATTCACACACCCCCCACTCCCTCTGATCCAGCTCCCCTTTGCTTCCAGTTTTACACTTTGGGAGGATGCTGCTTATTCAGGCAGGGCCTTGAGCAACTGGCTCAGCCCTGGGCTGGTGCTGCAGATGGTGCAGGGCACTGGAGAGAGGCTTGGGAAAAGCTCCCACTCCTCTGGCAGCCGTGACACGCTGGCAGCAGAGAGGGCAGAAAAGGCTCTGGAGCTCGGGGAGCCGGGGCTGCAGGTGAAGGGGAGAAGGGTTTCTCTGTTTATTCATTTGTAGGGAGGAGGAGAAGGTTAAACTGGGAGCAAGAGCTCCACTGGTGACCTCTGCTCACCCCTGCTGGAGCTGTTCCCCGAGGGCAGAGGAAAACACGGGGATTGTTGGTGCTGGGATGCACTGGGAGCGAGGGCAGGCATCACCAGACTCCATCCAATGTTTGTGAAACCCCCTCTGGGAAGCAGCTTTATGCCAAAGGATTTGTGTGGGATTGCTGCTCAGCAGCAGAAGGGTTTGTTCTGAGCAGGGGGATACCAGGGGATGAGAAAACATGGCATTTTAAAGCCCAGGGCTGCCGGGGGCTCCCTGGCATTTCCCTCTTGCTGCTGCTTTGTAATCCCGGTTTGTGCCTCCCAGCAGGTCCCAAAAGCAGGAGCCAAAGGGCAGCCGGATGTGGGGAGGAGGTGATCCCTCTGCGAGGATGCTCTGCAGGGACTGCTCAGCCCTGCTGCAAGGAGGGAGGGAGGGAGGGAGGCAGCAGCAAAGCCCACAGCAGCATTTTCCAGCCAGGAAAGCCTGGAAAAGGCAACAACCTCCAAGGAAGTGTTTGTGTGCAGGGCCTCACAGGGCGCTGCTCCAAGGAGGCTGGAATTTGGGTCAGAGAGGAGATCAAGTCAGCTGCCTGCTTTTCCCCCACCTGAGGGCAGATTTGGAGGGTCCCTGGGCACGGGAAGGGGTCCCTGTTCCAGGGGATCACGGGGGTGGTCCCATCCAACACACTGAGCCCCAGGCGTGCAGACCCCACACTCACCTGGCAGGGGAGTGGCACCACTGCCAAAGCACAGGGACAGCTCCCACCGACACTTCTGGACGGGACATTGCTGCCCCTGCTCGGGCTGCTCCACTGTTCACCTCTGCTGGCTCTGAGCTGCTTTCCAGCTGACCCTGGGGGCTCCTCTCCCTGTTCCCTGCCTTCCTGGGGTGCTCTCTCTGCAGCACCACCAGGGGATGGCTGGAGGCAGCAGGGACACAGAGGGGAGGGAAACCCACCAGGATCCTCCTTGGCAGAGCCCTCAGCAGGGGAGGGAGTGCAGGATCACAGCCCAGAGCAGAGCAGCTCCAGCAGTGCCCCAATCCCAGCTCACTCTGGTGTTTGTCAGGACAAACACCAAACAGGCTCTGAGCACAGCACTTCCACAGGTCCCCATTCCCAGCACAACAAAGCCCATCACAATCACACAGAGGCAGCCAGCTCTGCCTGAAAAGCCCTCCAAAAGCTCTGTTCAATACCTGTGTGGTTGTTAAAAGGCCTGGCATTGATTCTCTTTGCACATCCCCAGCAGCCCATCCCTCCCCAAGCCCCAGCGCTGGGATCCCTTTGTGCAGTTTATGGGACACACTCAGTGCACCAAAACTGAGCAGAAAGGGCCTCTGAGCACACCCAAAGCTGCTTGTTCACCAGGTGGGAGACACAGGGCACAAACTACTCACAGGGATGTTACAGCCTGTGCTCTTTGCATTACCCAGCAAAACTTCCCAGGAATTCAGCAGTGCCCAGGATTTAATAGCTCTGCAGGGATGAGGCTGTGAAAAATAAATGGGCTTTGTTTGGTGGCTTCCTGCCACTTGTGGGAAACAAAGTGGTTTCAAACGCCACGGCTTTTAAAGCTGGGTGTTTTTTAAAATAAAGAAGGGAAGGAGATTTCCAGCTGACGTGAGAGTGGCAAGATGAGCTCGGGAAGAGCTGGGGAAGGAGATGGAGGCTTTGGAAATGCTCAGCCCTCCTTCCCTCCCTGAGAGTGAAAGAGCCTTCAGCCTCACTGGGGTCTGCATCACACAGCTCTGTGCTGGCCCTGGGTGGGATGTGACCCCAGGAATGTCACCTCTCTGAGGTACCAAGGTTTTGTGCAGGAGCATAAAAGATTTTGGGCAGGAGCAGAGAGGTCTGTGGGGTGAGCATCACCCCACTCACCTCAGGCTGGGATTTGGGGCAGGATGAAGAGCCTCGACCCCAACAGGCAGCTGCTCACCTGTGGATACACAGCCCAGCAGCTGGAGGAGGCATTTCCCTCACTTACAGCAACTTCCCAGGACCCCAGGTCAGAACTGGAAGTGGTTTCTTTTTGAGAAGCTATTCAGACCTCCACAGAGGAGCACACACCATCTCCACAAATTCCAGCTCTGTCGAGGGCAGCAGGATCAGAGAATATGTCCTGACCACGAATCCATCAATCTCTTCAGGAAAGAATCCATTTTTATGTGCTTGTAGCTGTGGGGATTATTGTTGACCTTGTGAGATCATAAATAGAAGGCACTTTTGGCACAGCCCCTGCTTTCATCTGGCTCCTCTTTATCTTCCTCTCTCTCTCTCCACTCCCCCATTTTTGGAAGGTAGCTGCCTACTTTGCACCTGCCTACAGCAATCTCCTTTGGAAACATCCATGCATCTTTATCTGCTAAAGGCAGAATCCTGTCAGAGGATCAGAGTGCTTTGAGTTGGAAGGGAGCCTAAAGCTTATCTCGTTCCACCCCTGCCATGGGCAGGGACACCTTCCACTATCCCAGGATGCTCCAAGCTCCATCCAACCTGGCCTTGGGCACTGCCAGGGATCCAGGGGCAGCCACAGCTGCTCTGGGCACCCTGTGCCAGGGCCTCCCCACTCTCCCAGGGAACAATTCCTGCCCAATCTCCCATCCAGCCCTGCCCTCTGTCAGTGAAGCCATTCCCTCGTGTCCTGTCACTCCGTGTCATTGTCAAAAGCCCCCTTGGTGCTCCTGGGCTCCATCCCACCAGGGAATGCAGTGCTTGGATTCACATGAGCAGGACACAGCCCAGGGTGGGGCATGGGGCACAGAGCAGCCTGGGCCATGCCCCCAGACCCTCACCATGGCCATTTACACCTCCCCACAGCTGTGATTTTGGCCACTCTGCCCCCACAGATCGATGCCCCTGGGCCGAGGGGGGGCTGGCGAGTTGGGGGTGTTGGAATGGCTCCCACGGTTCTCCCTTTCTCCATCCATCCCCCACAGCTCTCCCCTCCTCCATCCATCCCCCACAGCTCTCCCCTTCTCCATCCATCCCCCACGGCTGCAGCACCCCAGGATCATCAGCCAGATCCATCCCAATCATCATTAACTCGTGGAAATTGGGACAACTCTGCTGTGCCAGGGCAGTGGGCAGCACTGGTCCCAGCCCACCTTGCTTGATCTCTGGGTGCTCAGCCCCGGGCTGCCTTTTCCTCCTTCTCCAGCACTCAACCAACCAACTGAACAAGCAAGGAAGCAGCAATTAATGCAGCCTCTCCATCAGCCTGCTAACCAGCCTCTCCCAAACGGGAGCTCACAGCCCTCCCTGCTGCTCCAGAGCACAACACCACCAATTATTGTTCATCCTCTGCTCATCTCCACCCACACCTGAGTCAGCCTGAGCTTCCCAAAAACCAAGGACAGGCTCTTCCCAAGGCAGCTGGGGCAGGGCATTGCTGTCACACCTGGCTGTGACCCCGGGTTTTCCATCCTTCCCACGCAGGAGGACACTGCAGCCTCCCCCCAGAGCATCTCACCTCCTTCCTGGGAGCATCACAGCAGCTTTTAGCTCTGGGATGGAGCTGGATCGTATTTCCCACAAAGCATCAGGCCCTTAAGGATCCCACAGGAATGAGGCAAGGCACAGGTTCTGTGAAATTACTGATGGGAAAAAAAAAAATATATATATATATATATTCTTTTTTACAGACCCATCTCCTGCACAGGCAGGCAGGTCTTTGAAAGTTGGAGTGCCTTGTAAAATCTGGGTCAGTTTTGTGAGATTATTTTGAAGGAGTGGAAAATCATTCTGACAACATCAAACTACCCCGTTTTGGCTTTCTTTTTTTTTTTCCTCCCCTCTGAATGAAGTGCCTCAGAATGACTTTTAGTTCTTTATAATCTAGTGAAGTTAAATCAAAGTTAGAGCCGAACAAAATGCCCCAAATGATTGGTGACAGAGCAGTGAACTCTCTCTGTGGAGCTGGTGGGGAGCAGCCGAGTCTCTCACCAGGCCAGCACTGCCACAACTCATCAAGAGAATTAAATCACCCCTTCCCTCTCCCCTGCTCCTCCTTTAAGCCCAATTCCCTTCTCTTTCCAGGCCAGCAGACATCACCCTGAGAAACGGAGCCCAGGGAGTTCTGTTCCCATCTGGGAACTGCTGACAGCTCTTTATGGGATGGGAATGAGAAAATATTTGCATTATGGCAGAGCAGAGGGAAGGGTTACACCCTGTCTCTAGCAGGGGGCACTGCCCTGTGCCCCAGGGGAAGCTCCTGCTGCCCCCCACATTCCCAGCACATGCCAAGGCCACCATCCCACGTGATAAGACCCACTTGGGGACGTGAATCTGTGTGACAGCACGGTGTGAGAGCCCTGGGCATCACCAGGATTCACTGCTTCACTGGAGATCCCACCTGGAGCAGCAGCACCTCCTCCCCTCACCCAGCACCCCTCTTCCAGGAGGGACTGACCCCCATTCCCTGCTGTGACCCCCCCTAAACACAGCCTGAGCACAGCAAGGGCAGGCTCTGGGTAGAGCAAAGGGGTGGCAAAGGGGACAACCAGGCCACCCCATGGGCACTGGGTCACTCCAGGACCCTCAGGGAGGGCAGGGGATCACCCCAAACCCTTCAGGGAGGGCAGGGGGCCACCCCACACCCTTCAGGGTAGGTTGTGGGTCACCCCACACCCTTCAGGGTGGGCTGTGGGTCACCCCAGACCCCTCGGGGTGGGCTGTGGGTCACCCCAGACCCCTCGGGGTGGGCTGTGGGTCACCCCAGACCCCTCGGGGTGGGCTGTGGGTCACCCCAGACCCCTCGGGGTGGGCTGTGGGTCACCCCAGACCCCTCGGGGTGGGCAGTGGGTCACTCCAGACCCTTCAGGGTGGGCAGGGGGTCACCCCAGACCCCTCGGGGAGCTGCAGCTGCCCCACCAGTGTGAGGCTCTGCTCCTGCAGAGAGCCCCCCCAGCCCAGGGTGCTCTCATGGCCACCAGCTCCAGCCCCCTCCCCGCGCAGCTCATCAGGCTCTGTGAGGACAGCAGAGCAGGTGATAATTTCATTTCCCTTGCAAATGAGCCCACGTTCCTTCCCCATCCCCAGCACCTCATCAGCAGAGCCATCATCCCCACCCCACTCACTTCAGCTCATCCCCCAATCCTGCCAAAGGCATTCCCACCTCACCAGGAGCCCTCGCTGTCTCCTCACCATCTCATTGCAGACAGGTTTGCTCACCAAAGAAGTTATTACAGCTAACTGTAATTAATATTAACAAGAACAACTTGCTGTTCCAGCAGACGTGGTTCCCTAAATCATCACCCAACCCCAGCTCCTGAAGCCCATCGCCTTAGGATGGGATAATATAAGAGGTGCCTTACACAGAAAAGGGGCTTTGTGGATGTGGGAAAAGGGCTGAGATGTGAGATGTGGGTGCAAGAAACTGGAAAACACCAACAGGTCCCATCCCAGCACAAGGAACCCCCAAATCCCCACCACTCCTCATAGGGAATATTTTACCCCTGTTTCCCCATCCCTTCATCAAGGCTTTCCCAACCCCACTGCAGGGTGGGGGCCCAAAATCAGGCAGCCCAAACACACAAGCTGTGCTGAAGTTCCAGCTGCTTTGCTGTCTTCCAGCATCCCTGGGAGCTCTGCTGGTCTGCACAGACCGTTCTGTAGGAGATGTGTCGATGAAGGACATTGGGACAGCAGGGAACTCTCCAAAATGCTGATTATTGTACAGAAGATGTTACAGCATGGGACAGAGCCACACCTAAAGCTTCCAGCTACAGCTTGGGCTTGCCTGGAGCCCCTTTAGCTTTGGTTACAATGCATTGTAGAGTTTTCTTTGCTGAGCATCTTAATACATAGAAACCAATCAGCATCACACACAATGCCTTTACCATTAGCTCCAGCCTATCATAATTGCTATCATTACCATTTTATGTTACAGTTTAAGCTTAAAGTTGTTTTTTGGTTTTCTTGCAGTGGAAAATTCTTAGACCTTTTTTCCACTTGGCGAAAACATGGTTTTGTTTGCCTATGGTATCTTCTGCTTTTCTTGAGATCTCTTTCTGCTTGCTAAAAGCATCTTCTTTGTTTGTGGTCAACATATCCTTTGCTCCAGCCATAAAATCCCCTTCCAACTCGACTTAACCTTTGCTTTTTCAGTTGTCCAGTAACAACTGGCTCAGCAATTCTTAATTTAGACATCTTTTATTCTTCTGTATTAAAACTTGCTTCTATCTCTATTCCTCTTTCAGGTTCTACATTCAGAGAGGCTTCTGCTAAACTCAAATATCTGTGAAACTTTCCTGTTAAACTTTCATCTTCTCCAACACCATTCTCCATCACAGGGGCTTTAAACTACACCGTGCTGGAGCAGAGGAATTAAAAACAAGCCTGAAACCTTCCCAGGGAACTCAGAGCGAAACCCAGGCTGCAGAAAACTCCAGAAAACAAAGACTGGGAGCTCCTGAGTCCCCTCCTGGTCAGGGGATGGGTGCAGGCAGCGGGTGGGGGTCACAAGGGGCAGCCACTGGGTGATGGTGCCACCTCCTGAGGTGCCACCTGCCCCGGGATCCCCACTGGGGTTAATGCACAGACCCCAATGGCATCAGTTCGGATCCCAGCAGTCACCAACCTCCCAGAGAGCTGTGATCCTGCCCTGCCTTGGCTGGAAATCCTGCAGGGAACAGAGAAGGAGCCATTTAGAGGGGGATTCCTTCTGCCCCTCAGAGCTCTCCTCACTCTGCCCCAGTCCATTGGTGCCCCCCTACACCTCTGCCCTGGATTTTTAAGGCTCTGGGGAGCCCTGACACACCAGAGATGGGCTCCTCCCTGCAAAACAGATGGGGACCAGGAAAAGCCAAGGGAGCCAGCAGGATCCAGCCCCACTTTCCTTAATTTCTGCTGAATAATTAAACCCTGGGAAGTTAATACTTTCTGCTTAAAAAACACCAGTTCCAGTGTTTGTAATTACTGTTTTATTGAAGCATTAAAAATTAAAGGGCATCCTGAGGTTACAGTGAACATGAGAGCTGTGTTCAGCCCCAGCAAGGGAGAGCTGAGCTCCTGGGCACCAGCCCAGCACCAAGGGGGGCACAGCCCCTCAATCTACCCCCAAAATCTGGGGTTCTGAACCCTGCCCAGCCCAGCTGGCTCCTGAAACTCAGGCTGCCTCCTTGAGGGGACCCTCCAAACCATGACCCCTGTGGCTGTCAGCACCCCCCAAGCCTCCCCTCAGGGCACAGGGGTGGGGATATCAACTCCCAGAGGAGCCTCAGGCCCCCCAACCATCCCTGCTCCTGCAGCCAGGGTCACCCCAGAGCCCCCCAGCTGCAGCAGCACAGCCCAAATCTCACCTCCAACAACACTTTATAGGCTCCAGCTGCTCCCACCCTTCCTGCAGCATGGAATGGGCTCACTGGAGGTCAAACTGGCTCCACCACACTGTGTCCAGACCCCTGGGAATGGGGAGCAAGGGCAGAAAGGTGTTTTTAGCACCACACCTGTGAGGAATCCTCCTCTCCTCCCCTAGGTCTCATGAGTTCCCATCCCTTTGCCATCAATTCATCCCATCCCAAGGGGAGACAGTCTTGGGATTTGCAGCCAGGACATCTGCTGGCCCTGCAGAGCCTGTCTGGGGTGGGAGGATGCTCTGATATGGGGCCATTCCCCCACCCCAGAGCAAGGGAACACGGCCAGTGCTGTGCCTGAGCAGGCAGGGGGAGAGCAGAAAATAAAGGGCTGGGAATGCCAGAAGGTGTTTCCATGCTCATGGAATGGGGGAGTGGGCAGGCTGGAGAATCCCCAGGCCTGGGGAGGTGCTCAGACCTGCACATGGAGGATCCCTCTGCCAGCTGCTGGCAGGGAGCTGCTGGGTGTGGGGGAAAAGAGGGGAAGGGACACAGAGCTGCTTCTGGGGTGTGGGGCAGGTGACCCTCAGACCTCACCACCCCACAGTGCCAGCCTGGACTGTGCCAGGAGCAAAGCTGGAAGAGCCAGGGGCATCCTGGAGTGTTTGGAACTGCATGGCCATGGGAAGGGTGACAAAAGCCACCTCGGTCCCCACTGAGGGCACCTCCCTCTTGAAAAGCAGACACTCAGACCGTGGCATCTCCTGTTTTCCCAAAATCCTGTTTCAGGAAGTGAAAGAAACACAAAAGCCAAACAGGAGATGTTCTGCTGGGTTTGGGTGGGGGGGAAGAGCAGTTCAGTGCTGTTCCCATCACCTCAGTGCTGCCGGGCCAAGAGCATCCCCCAATCCCCCTGCTGCTCCTGCCGACCCTCGTCCCAGTCCTGCTCTTCCCTCCCTCTGGGGAGATGCCTGGTGCTGCAATTCCACCCTCAGCTGCTTTAATGTTCCTGTGCAGTTCCCAGGCCTGGCTGCTGGAATTCCCACCTTGTGTGGCTGAGTGCCCAGAAATACCCAGCAGCTCTGTCCCCACACATTACTCCAGTTTGGGCTGCTCTGTTCCCCAGTTTGGGGACTTGTTACTCCAGTTTGGCCCCTGATAACCCACGTGAGGGATGCAGTGGGGCTCAACCCTGCTCTGGAACCATCCCGTGCCAGGTGGATCACCATCCCCACCACCTGTGGCCAGCGGGATGCCTCCATAAATTCCCAAACTGGATTCCATGGCAGTTTCCAACTCTCTCATCAGCCTCCATGGCAATAACTGTTCTCACTCCCCATCCAGGGCAGTGAGGCACTGCCAGGGGTTCCCAGAGCACCCCAGCAGATCCCCCAGTTCCCCTCAGCAGCTCTGCCCTGCCAGCAAACCAGCACAACCAGTGCAGCTCACTGCCCCTGCACAGAGAGCGAGCAGCCGGATGAGGCACAACCTTCCTGCAAACTCCACCAGAATCCAATTCCCTTCCCTCTGCCCACCCCATCACCCCCATCCCTGCTGGTTCCCCGCTGCCTTCAGCTGTTCTGGGGCTGCCTGGCAGGTATTTGGCTCTCTCCCAAGCCGAGGGTTGCAAACCATCCCCGCAGTAGCAGAAGGAGACGAGCTTTGTAAAAGTGACGCACGGCAGATGCAGATTAATTTTATTTTACAGTCCTGCTGAGGCTTTTGAGCGAGTCACTGATACGGGGCTAAAAATACCACCCAGGGGCCTCGAGTTTTTATTTTTCCTGTTCAACGGCACTTGCAACAAAAACACCCAGCCAAAATAGCAACTACAAAACCGGCTGAGCCCCTGGTGGGCGATGGAGGAGCTGGGGGTGGGCAGGTGAGAAGGCTCTGCCTGTGCTGGGGCGGCCAGAGGAGGAGGAGGATGAGGAGGAGGAGGATGCTGAGGAGCACTGCCCTTCCTCTGCAGCAGAACAGGCTTCCAAGAAAGATAACCCCGGGATCTGTGGTGCACAATTCTCTGCAGCTTTGGATGATGCTGAGCCAAATGTAAGGAGCATAATCCTCTATTTTCTGTGCTGCTGAATGTTGGCAGTGTGGTTTTGTCAGTGAATTCGTCCTTTCTGGGGGTATTTAATGGAGCTTTGTCTGACTGCTTTAATGCATCCAGGACACTGGGCATCCAAGATTCCCTTGTGGCCATGCCTTTGGGAAGAAGCCTCTCCAAGAGTTCATCTTTCAGCCTCTTGGCCAGTTTTCAATAGAACATTGGCAGCATCTTCCCCAGTGCCTGGGGAGGACTCTGGCAGGGGTGGGGATTTTACATCCCATGGCTCTGGAAGCAAATTCCCCAAGGTAACAGCAAAGGTGTGCTGGGATGCTCCCACATGAGCAGGGCAGGGGTGCAGGGAAGAGGTTTAGGTTTTGCTGGCTGGGATTTAGGGAGCAGGAGTGAAGCAAGGAGGGTTTGGAGGCAGAGTTGGACACTGTCCTGAGCTGCCCCTGGGATCTGAGGGGTCCAGAGCCCCTCCTGTGATCCAGAACAAAGCAGGAGGAAAGGGCTGCTCCACATCCCTGCTGAGGCCACCTGGCACCGCTTGGTTGACGTGCCCAGGAAAAGAAGGACAAGCAGATGTTTTCATTCAGTCTCTGCAGCACAGAGCAGCAGTGGGGAGGTCCCTGAAATGTCCCTGCACTTCGGTTTTCTGGTAGGAACCTGCTCAAACAGGAGCACGAGCAGCTGAATTCACAGCGTTCTTGGAAAAGCGGTGATGATGAAATGCAGTCAGGGGCTCACTGGGTCACACAGAGGTGTCCCCTCACCTGTCCCCCACCCTGGGGAGCAGCAGGTGGAGGGGCCCAGACCCAATCCCCTCCCCCAGGGGATGCCCTGGTGGCAGCTGTGGTGTCATGGACAGGTCACTGCACCCCTCCCCTTTGTAATGCAGTTAAGAGAGATTGTGCAGTTGTGGCTTGGGGGGAAAGATGATCAACCATTATAACCCCAATTACAGCTCCTAATTGGGATTAATTTGGTGAGTTAATTAACTGTGGAAATCTGTTGCCTCCCACTTTTCCTTTATTAACTTCTTGCTCCCAAGCCCAGTCTGGGCCTGGGCACAGCTGGGCACAGCTGGGAGGGCAGAGGGCTGTCACTGCTGTGTGGTGACACAGAGATTGAGGTGCCACTGGCACTGCTGGTGACAGCCAGAGGGGCCCCACTTTAGCACCCAGCCACTGCCACTGTCTGAGCAGGATGGCAAAGGGTGGGGACAGGAACAGGGCTCAGACCTCAGTGCTAAACCTGAATGAGCCTTTGCAGAGGGACAGGAAAGTCACAAGAGCCTGGGGAGAGCCAAGGAACATCATCTTGCTGGGCTCAGCAAAGGTGGAGGATTGGGAATGCTGATGCCTTGGGAAGGCTGACCTGGAACAGAGACTGGACAGAGCCAGAGAATAAAGTAGATATTTATTAAAAGGCCTTTAGGATACACCTTGGGCAGGACAAGAGCCTGGGCAGGGCTACACCCAAGGTGGACCCAAAATGGGCAAAAAAATGGACAAACAGCCATGAGGTCTCACACTTTGGTAAGTTTGGGTTCATTTTCATATTGGGGTTTAATTGTCCAATTACAGCTCCATGTTGTGAAATCCCATCCTTCTTGTTCCTCCCTTCAGCCACCCTTGGTTGTGCTTTTGGGGCTGAAAGTTGTCCTTGGTGTGCAGCAGGAAAAGGATTTGTTTTGTGTCCGTGCTGTGTGCAGAGCTGAGTGACCCTGACTGTGAGCTCAGAGCTGCACCCCTGGGTGCACAGAATGTGAAATACAGGAAAGATAAAACTTAAGGCATCAATGCCAGGAGAGGGAGAAGCAGCAGCTCCAGTGCTCAGGCTCTGTGCAGCAGCAAGGGCAGCCAGGGGTGCCTTTCCCTGAGGGAAGCGTTGCTGGAAGTACAGACCAGGATCTCCCCATCTACAGCTTCTGCAGGAGAAGGACATGGGTGGGTTCCTGTGGGTCCAGAGGAGGCCATGGAGATGCTCCAAGGGCTGGAGCCCCTCTGCTCTGCCCAGGCTGGGAGAGCTGGGGATGCTCACCTGGGGAAGAGAAGGCTCCAGGGAGAGCTCAGAGCCCCTTGCAGGGCCTGAAGGGAGCTGATAAGAAAGATGGGGACAGACTTTTTAGCGGGGGCTGTTGGGGTAAGACAAGGGGTGATGGTTTTAAACTAAAACAGGGTAAATTCAGACTGAATATAAGGAAAAAATTATTTATAGTGAGGGTGGGGAGGCCCTGGCACAGGGTGCCCAGATCAGCTGTTGCTGCCCCATCCCTGGACATGTTCAAGGCCAGGTTTGGTGGAGTTTGGAGCAACCTGGGGTAGTGGAAGGTGTCCTGCCCAGGGCAGAGGTTGGAATGAGATGAGCTTTAAGTGTCCCTTCCAACCCAAACCATCCCATGATTCTGTGATTCTCATCTGTCCCAGCCCTGTCCAGGCCTGCTGTGCTCCCTGCTCCATGGATGGACCCTGCCCTGCTCCCACTGCTGCACACAGCCAGACAGCTGCCAGAGCTGCTGGAGCTCCCTGTTGTTTTTCTCAGCACTCTCCTGAAAATTAATTAATTAAATTAATTCATTAAATAAACACTCCTCCACGCTCGGTGGCTCTGAGCCAGCTGTGCACGGTGTCAAGCTGCAAGAACATCACTCATTCCCAGGCTGACTTTCCAGGTCCCAGTCCCAGTGACAGCAAACTGGGGGAATTTGGGAAGGAATCAGGGCTGGAGAGTGAGGGGTTGCAAGGCAACCTTCAGCAAAAAGCTGCACACAAAGCTCTGGAGTGGCTGCATTTCCATGCAGGTTGCAAAGCCTTCCCTTATTTTTTAGTGATGCTGTCAGATGCTTTGAATCCTGAGATGAAAGGCACTAAATTAGGACAGATCGTTATTTCCTGTTTTCTGGTTTATATTTAGAGAAAAGCTGATACCTCTGGCAGCTCTCTCTAAAACTAAAAGCAAACTTCTCTCCTGTTTCTAACTGGTCTGTACTGGAAGCTCAGTTCCAGACTGTGGAGGGTGGTGGGAGCCCTCTGACAGATGGAGAGGAGATGGGCTGAACACCCTCCAGCCCCTTTCCTCTGGCATTCCAGAAACAGCAGCCAGGGCTTGGGAATGGACACTTTATTCTTTTATTTTTGCCCTCCTAATGCCCTTTGCAGGCAGCAGTGGCACCTGTGCCAAGGAGCCCTGGCTGGATGTCAAACCCCAAACATTCCCCTCTCTCCCCATCCTCCCCAAATTTAATTTCCCCTTCTCCAGAGGACCTGGATTCTGGAGGGCTGGGTCCTGGCACAGCTTCCACACTCCCTGGGCTGGGGGATGTCCCATCCTGTCCCCTCCTCAGGCACTGGCAGGAGAAGCTGCTCCCTCAGCATTTCTGTTCTGCTCTGAGGATGGCTCTCGGTGTTTCTCTGCCTGCCTCGGGGAATAATATTGAACGGGCTGTATCTCTCCCGAGAAAATATCGATCCCGAGTTTTAATGGCTTTCCACTAACGAGCCACAATGAGTGTCGCTGGGCGCCGCTGCTGGAGCTGATAAAAACGGGAATGCTCAGCCCCACAGCTCTGAGAAGGACTTTCACCCCCAATCCACCTCCCTTCCACAAGATAAACTAAAATAAAGGATGAAAAAGAAAGAGAAAGAGGGAAGAAAATATAAAAAAGGCAGAAGATTTTGCTGCTCTTTTCATCCAGTTAGTCTGAGGACGGATTTTCAATTTGTTCACTTTCTTTACAGCTCTGGATTTGCCACAGGGAGGGAGAGATGAGGGAAGGGGGACAGGAGATTAAATGCATTCGTTTATTTTGGGAAAGTCACCCTAAAGGGGGAAAAATAATATTAAAAAAAAAAAAAAAAAAAAAAAAAAAGAAAAAAAAAGAAAAAAAAGTAAGAAAAAACCCCTGACATCAGAGAGACAGGACTCAATTAAAACAAGACCTTGAAATACATGAGGCAGCAGTGCCGAGCACGGGTCCATCAGCCATCCCTGCCAGGCTCCCGGAGGCTGTGTAGCAGCAAGATCCATCACCTGGGGAAATAACCGCGGTGCTTACATCTTCAGCAGCTCCTTGATCTGCTGATAAACCCGTTAGGGGAAATAAATGGGTTTCTCCTGCCCGGCCCGGCCACATCAGGGATGCGATTTGCCGCTTTACCCAGGCGCTGATAAGCGGAGGATCAGCAGGGAAAAGCCACTTGAACGATTTGCTAATAAAGCCCCAGATTAGAGCGGAGCAGCACCGTGACCTCCCCCGGCTGGGATTTACAACCCCGATCCTGCTCTCAGGGCAGGGAGAGGTGCCCTGGGATGCTGCCAGGGGACACCAGGGCAGGGATCATCCATCCTCTCCCCACAGCCCCGCACTGCACTGGCACGGGAAGGGTTTGATGGCAGCGACATTAAAAACAGGGTGGAGGAAAAACCACCAGCCTGCATAAAGAAAGTTCTGGTGGAATTACTTAGAAGAAGAGTGAGGCTCAGAAACATAAATCGCCCCTGGCTGCATTTCTAGGTAAGCAAAATGGATTTCCAGAACAATATCATTCTTTTGACACGCCTGTCCTGGTTTCGAAGCTGCCAGAAAACAGGTTAGGAAAAAAATCCAAGACATTCCTGGACGCTCTGCTGGCTGGATGCCACCAGAGATGCCATCAGAAGGTCCAACCCCACCCTGAGGGGACCCCAGGGCTCCTCACACACCCACTCTGGCTGTTAAACAAACCATCCCATCCAGCAGCATCGGAGAGTGCAGCTGACAGCTCCTCATTTCACTTTGTTTGGGTTTATTCAGAGTTTTGACACCATTTCCCCTTCTTTCCCCCCTCCCAGCTGGGGATTTATTCTTTGCAATTAGCTGTGGGAATTAGAACCTCTTTCATACGGCAGTGGCTCTGCTTCCCTTCAAATCTCTTTCATGCTCCTGCTTAATAAATGGTGAGTTTGATGTTTGTATCCTCAGATCTCCCTTCCAAATTGAAATGTGTCCTGGCCAGGGACACCAGGCTGGAGACCTGCTGGGGAAAGAGCTTGGGAAGGCAGCTGGGATGGCCCAGTGATCACCAGGCACAGACAGGGCAGAGAAAAGCATTTCCAGGGGACAAAATCCCTTCTGTTTCACACCTGCTGACCCAGCAGCTCCATTCCTTGGTGCCACCTCCACATCAGGGTGCCACTATGCCCCTGGCACACACACACACCACATAACAAACATTTTGATGCCAGTTCTGCACCCAAAATTGATGTTAACACCCAGCACTGGCATTCCCAAAGCAGCCCAGCCCCCAGCTTGCCCCACCATGGGATTTTACAGACCAAGGCGGGGGATGTGGCAGCAGGAGCTGCCCCAGCACCCAGACTCTGGTCACATCCAACATCCACGAGTGATGCTCCATCACCAACAGGCCAAAGGAGAAGCTTTTTTCCCCAGGCAGCCCCTGAGAAGGACTCAGTGCCCACTGATGGGGCAGAGACATGACAGGCAAGAGCAGAGCCTCACTCAGCCCCATCACCCAAATTTACAGGCTGACTTGAGATCCAGCAAGGTTTTAGACAGATCATTATTTCCCATGACAGTGGCGAAGGTGACCCAGCCACCTTTTATTTCAGCCTGGAGAAAAATGCTCCTGCCAGGGGATAATTTGGACTCTCTGCAGTGGGAGGCAGCGCTGCACTGCTGAAAGGTGAAGGCTATTTTAAAAGCAGCTGAGCAGAAACGGTGGAAAAAGCTGCCCAGGGAGCTGATGTGTAACAAGCACTGCCTCACGAGGCATCCCGAGCCTCTTGGTCTTTAAACTTGCTTAGATCTCCTATAAAATCCTGTTTTATTTGGTTTTTACAACCCTGGGAAGTGAACTGCTGCTGGTTCCTGCTGGCAGACCCCCCGTGCCTCTCCCAGACCAGCTCCTGCCCACCCAGCAGTGGCAGCAGCCTGTTCCAGGGGATGCTTTGAGGCTGAGATGAAAGGTGCTGTGGAGAGGTGTTGCTGCAAAAGAGAGGCCTGTGCTGCTTTTATTTAGACACACGCTGGCTGCAAGACACAAAAATTACTTAATCAATCCTTCCTCTCGGCTGGCGTCACAGGCAGGATGGAGGCTGCCCACGCAGTTTGGAGCTGAAGATGATAAATTGCTCTGGGATGATGGCAGCATCTCCAGCTCATCCAGGGCAGGATGTGGCCAGGCTCACACATGGGGGGTGCCCAGAGGACACAGCACCCTGTGGTGACACGGCAGGGACAGGGTGAGGGCAGCTGAGCTGCAGCACAGCTGAAGGAATGGGAGTTTCTCCCAAAACCTGGCACGGAGAGGACATGCTGGAGGTGCCAGGGGGTGTGGCACAGCTCCAGGGAGTGGCTGGGTCACAGGGCAGACCTCAGGCACTCATCCTGTCACTGTGAGCCAGAGGGGACAATTCTGCCAGAGATCCTGCAGTGACAGTGCCAGTTCAGGCTGTCACCCCACCAGCCTCTCTCACCAGCCAGGCCAGGAGCAATCCCATGCTGGGAAGGGCTGGTGAGGAGTTTCCAGCCCCTGATTTTATGGCATGCAGGAATCTCCCCAGTCAACCTTGCAAACAGCAGCAGGGCTGAGCACCGACCTTACAGCAACACCTTGTCCTGGTGAGCCACCCTACAAAAACAAACCAGGTCACCCCAGCCAGCACCAAGCCAGCCAGGGGACGTGCCAGGAGGGGAAACATCGGCAGCAGGGGGGAAACCACCCCCAGAGCAAGAGAAGCAGCACTGAGGAAAGCTGAAGAAGCAAAGAGTTCTCTGGAAGATGGTTGCTTGGAGGTCATCTCTTGCTGTCCTGGCAACATCTGGGGCACACAGAGTCAGGATGTTGCTCTTCAGCTGCTCTGCCCTCTGTCAGTGCCCACCAGGAATTCCTTTTGGGTGCTGCAGCACATCCTCCCCTCTGCCCACTCACCTGGATCCTGAGGAGCCCCTGTGCCCTCATCACCACCTCCAACCATCCCTGGGGGGTTGTTCAGCTCCCTGCATGGCCCAACAGGGTGAGGAGCAGTTTGGAGGCTGGGGGGATCACTTTGGGCACCTCTGCCCTGCCCAGGGACCAGCAGCTTTCTCAGGAGCTCACCCCAGCCCCAACCCACGCTTCACTGGCTCTTCCTGGGGGTACCAGGGGTGCAGTCCCCAACGTGTCCATCTCACCCAGCCACTCGCCTTGTGCTTTGTCCTCCCCCAGCTCCACATCCACAACAGCCACCAGCATCACCCCTGTCCCCCCCAGTGCAGCTCTGCCCAAGAACTCCCACAGAAGGGCTGGGTGTGGATTTCCCTTTAATTTACCACTTGTCAGGGGGAGGGTTAAAAAAAAATCAATAAATAAAACAACTTGGGATGCTTGAAGAAGATGAAAACCCTGAAACTGCAGTCTGCTGGTGGCTTGTCCCATTGCCAGAGGAAGGGAAGGGTGTCCCCAGCCCCTCTCTCCCCACCACCCCATCCCAGCGCCACCCGGTCCGGGTGGGCTCGGATGCGGTCGGACGACGCTCCTCGGGAAGAAAATGACTCCAAAGTTCAGGACATGGTCATTCACAGTTGGCTGGTGGATGAAACAACACCCAGAGCCTGACAGCCCCGCCTCACCCACCGGGAGGGACCTGTCCCAGCTGCTGGGCTGCCACGGAGTTCTGAGGAAAAGCCGCCCGGTGCCCGGGTCACGAACGCCCGAGTGACACGGATGCCCGAGTGACACGCAGTCCCCGGTGACAGGCAGTCCCCGGTGACAATCAGTCCTCGGTGACACGCAGTCCCCGGTGACAGGCAGTCCCCGGTCACAAGCAGTCCCTGCACAGAGCCACCTGTCCCTGTCGGAAGTCACGGCAGGGGCAGAGGCGCCGGTATTTGGGGTTGTAGCCGGCGCAGCTGAAGAGCAGCGGCTCCTTCTGGAGGTAGCACTCGCGGACGTTCTCGGCCACCGCGGGGTACAGATGGTTCATCTCGTACTCGGTGCTGTCACAGGCGATGCTGAGCCTGGGGGACAAGGGAAGGTGTCAGGGGAGCGGTCTGCTGGGTGGGGCAGATCTTTGCTGGTCTGTGTTTGCCGCCCCTTGGCTACACGCGAGTGCTCGTCACCAGCCCAACACGCCACGCAGGAAGGGGAGACCCTGGCAACTCAACCCTGCAGCCCAGAGATCGCCCAAACTCAAGATGGCTCAGGATCACCCACAAAACCCCACCCAAATCTTAGGAGTTGGACTCATTGATCCTTGTGGGATCAGCTCATGATGGCTCTCTCACAGCCCCTTGCTGACCGACAGCTCTGTCTACTCTCCATGGACATCTCCTACTGCAGATAACCTTCTCTGGAAGGGACAGGGGATCAGTGAGTGCCCACATGCTCCCTGTTAGCTGGAATTAGCCAGAAAAAGCCACGAGGAGCAGCAGAAATGCCCAGTGTGGATTTTAACCCCCCTCCTCTCCCAGACAGAACAGCAGCACTGGCACTGCCCTCCCACCAACCCTTCCCAACTGACAAGTCCCTGAGTTAGCTGGTTTTAAGGTCTGGAGGAGGATGTGCAGGGGGAAAAGAGTGAGAGCCAGGCCCCAGCTCTAATTTATCATATAAAAATGTCAGCAGGACGCGCGGCGCCTGCCTGACCAGCGTGACAGCACCGGCAACGCTTGCATTTTAATTGCCCAGAGAGCAGCACAGAGCCCGGTGGCAGATTTATACTCTATTAAAACTTCACCACTGTGTGCTCAAAATGCAGTTTTATAGAGAGAGACGTTAAAAAGGAGAGGAAGGGAGAGAGCAGGCGGGAGGTGGCGAGGAATGGGGTTGGAATGAGGCGGAACCATGCCTGGAAACGTTGCTGCTGCCTGCTGAAGAGTGAAGCTGGGCTCTGCCTGCACTGCCTTGGGCAGAAAGGCTCATCACTGGGATTTTGGGAGGGGGAGCATGAGGAAAATGGGTGCAGGGGATAGGGGGAGCGAAGGGAACATTGTCTGGCTGGTGGCCCCCCATAAGCTGACTGAGAAGGCCCCCAACTCACTGGAGAAACACCTCCTCCTTGTTGAGGAACCTGAAGAAGGTGGGCTCGCAGACCAGCCCATGCTGCCGGCACGTCTCCGTGCACGTGTGCTGGGGCTCCGACACCCACACCTGCAGAGAGGCCACCGGGGGCCACGCCTGGGGGGCCCCCCCGGCGCTGGGGGACCACACCAGGTGGGTGGAGTTGGGGGACAGGGCCAGCGGGCTTGGAGGGCTTTGCATAGCAGGACTCTTGGTCTTGGGAGACGGAGGAAGAGATGATGCGGTGCAGAAATCCTGGTGGCAGAGAAGATAATGGGTCAGTGCCCTGAGGGGTTAACACTGGGGAAGGGAGGCTGCTGGTGGGACAGGAGGACACTTGGGATGATGACTTTGCTCGTCAGGTTGAGGTCACCTGCATGCATAGATGGCATCTCCTGCTGTAAGGGATAAACTTTTTCTTCTCTCACCCCTTCTTCTCCCAGTGCTGCCTTATTCTCTGCAGCAGAAAGGTCCTGACCCAGCCCCAGCACCCCCAGGTGTCCTCCACAAACCCCCAGCGCCTTTGGTCCATGACAAACCTCCCCCAGCCCCATCTCCTGGTGCTCTCTGCAATCAGGGCACTGGTTGCACAATGCCCATGGGAGAACAGGGATGCTCCCCAGGGAGAAGAGGGAAGGTTGGCCACGGGAACAGAGATTGTTCCCCAGGGAGGACAGGCATTCTCCCCAACCTGGTGCTGAATGTAGGCGTGGATCCGCTCCAGCATCCCCTCGCAGGTGTACTCGTAAGGCAGGTAAGGGTCCACCTGTGAAGGACAAGAGCAGAGCACAGGCAGCAGCTGGGGACAGCCTTGCCCTGCCCCTGGGACAGCAGGACCTTGGGCATGGCTCTCCCACCCACCAAAGCCCACGACTCGTGTCTGTCCACCAGAGCAAGCAGGGAAGAGTCCTAGGGCTGGAGAAACCTCTCAAGCCATAAAGTGAAAAAGACAGAGGAGTACTTTGGGTTCAACCTATTAGTGAAAATGAAATCACCCTGTTCCATTTTGGTCTCCCTTTTCTCTACTTTTAGTAAGTTATAAAATCAAATCAGTTTTCATCCAATAGGTCACTTTTAAACTGAAGCATGAACTGTTCCAGCCCAAGAAACACTCTTCAGCTGTGGGCAAGGGAGGAGCAATTTTAAAATACAGGGGAAGGGGTAGAATTGGAAAAGGTGCCAAGCTAATCCAGAGCAAGAGCATGTCGATGCTGCCCCAGGTCCAGTCTGGTATCCTCTGTTTCCCTGATCTCAGCACAGCTCTGACCACACAGAGGGAAAGGTCCAGGCTCAGACCCACAAAACTGGCCAGGAAAGGGCAGGGCTGGAACTGGCTGTGCACAGTCCAAGGAAAAATATCTCCCTTTCCCACTGCCATGCCACTGAGGGTTTGCTGCCACTGCAGGTGGCTGTGATGGGGTGGAAGCCATCGTCTCTGCCAGTCCCAGGGGCTTGGTGGTCCCTGCTGGCACTGGCTGGGATGGCACAGGGAGGGAGGAGCTTGGATGGAGCAAATACTGGTGCCCACATGGATGTCAGTCCCTGCACCTCCACATCCAGAACTGCTATTTACAGAGTCAGCAGTGCCCAAACCATGGGCACTATTTTCAGTGTGGGTTGCAAAATGCTCCTGGTATCCAGGAGACCCTGCCCACCCTTCCTGTTCTGGGAGTCACCTCAGGTCCTGGCAGGGCAAACTCCCTCCTCTGCATGGTGGCTCAGCAGTGTCCCCACATGAGCTTGTCCCTCCACTGTGGTGGCACAGGTTCCAGGACAGCCAAGAACAGCCAGGAGCAGGCAGCCAGGCTCCCTGCCCTCAGCAGGCCAGTGCCTGACCCCTGCCCCCAGATCTGTAGGGATTTTCCCCAGGGGAAGAGCACTGCCACAGGGGCTGTGACTGATGCCTCCCTTCCCTCTGGAACAAGTTATTTTTTAAGGAACTTTCTGCCATGGGAAGACATATTTTTTCCAGAGAGATGTTACATGAGGTGCAGGAGGTTGGTGCATGGAAGGAGCCAGTCCTGGGACCTCCTTCCCACTTGTGTATCTCTGCAGAGCTTTATTCAGAAGGATTATAAGCAAAACCACCCTAAGATAATTAATCCAGAAAACACTGCTGCTTTTCTGAGCTCTGCACCTCCAAAATAGCTATTTCCTTTTGAAGTACCTGTCAAAACCAAGCTCAAAGGCTCAGTCTGCTGAGAACCCTCCAAGCATCTCCCTGCCATAAATATCCCACCTGAGATCTCAGCCGGGCTGGAAATCACAGCTGCTTCATCTAATTACAGATGTGCACGCTAATCAGGGCTGACACAGTGACAGGCACCAATCCTGCCTCTGAATTCCTGATGGGCTCTCAGTTAACTGGGGCAGAGTTTTCTCAAAGCAAAATTGCCTGTCTCAGTTTCAGAGCCAGGCTGGGGCTGCCTGGCACCAGTTTGGAGGAGACAAACCAGCCTTTGCTCAGCACCACCAGTGCTCAGTCTCATCTCACCACTGCTTTCATGGGGGGCTTTTCCCAGGACCCCCCCATAATTCCAGAAACAGCTTCATCCCCCAAAATGCTGCAGCACATTACACAAACCCTCCTTGTGCCTGCACATGCACCCGGAGTTGATGGTCCAGGTGTAATCCCACCTCTTCACAGGCTCCCAGGGGCCCTGTGGGATCCCTGGGCATCAGGAGCCCTCTGCAGCCCCAGCTCCTCCAGCCCCTCTCCCTCCCAGGGATTCCCCCAAAGGCTCTCACTTCCCTCTGCTCCCCTCTCCAGGTTTTGTTAGGATTCAGCTCGTGCACTCAGGACTGAGAAAATGCCAATTTCGAGAAGATAATTGTTTAATTAAAATCTGACAGGCTCAGCCTCTTCTCAACAGCCACATTGTTAATGGCATTCCTCACGTCGGGAGCTCAGGATGTCCCCAGCGCCCTGGGAGGGAGGAGGAGGGGGGTTCTGAGGTGGGGATCACTGCCTCCCACTGCAGAATGATGCACAGGATGGCATGGGAGGGAGTGGAGGGGTTGGTAAGATGGGCTTTGCCATCTTTTCCTCAGGTGGGGAGCACAGAGACAGAGCTTCCCAGCCCCAGTGCTCTCTCCATCAGCCAAGCAGGGAGTTACTGGTGTCCCATGGGAATGCCACCACCCAGAGGCCTGGGTTTAGAGTCTCCAGCTGGGAGGGAGTATGAAGTGTCCTTTCATTCAAAAGGAGAAGAAAGCGGGGCAGAAAAAAATCCGAACGTCATCAGACAAATAAGTAGAAAAATAATGCAATTCTGTGCTGGCACGTAACAGCAGGCTGGAACATTTTAACCAGCTATTTTCACTGTGATGTTTAATGTGCCGCTCTTTCAGGCATAGTCTGAAATGTATAATTTTCCATTATAGTCCTGTATGTTTGACTTTAATATAATGAAGCCTTCTCCCTTCACTACACCAGAATATTGGGTCTATTAAATTGCTTATGTGAGGACTGGTTTTGACAATGGGAAAAGCTGAAGGCCCAGAAAATGGTGGTGCTTGCAAACCTCTCTCCTTCTCCAGCCCCTAACCCCAGGATAACAGATGGAATCCATCACTGGGACGAGCCTCCAGCATCACCTTTCCCAGGGGGACACCACTTGTCTCTCTGTCCCCTGTCCCTGTGCTTTGATCTCTGGGGATAGAGGGGTTTGGTGCTTCCCTGGTTTTGATTTTCCCTATAAATAGGTCAGGGATGCAAACCATAAGGGAAACTCAGAGCTGCTTCAAGTGAGGTGAAAGGCAGAGACACAGCCTGCCAAAAACCTTGCCCAGCAGCTGGAGGGTGACCTGGAACGAGTGTCACCTCCAAAAGGATGAGGGAGGGCAGCACAAGGGCTGCTCTTGGGGGAAAAAAAACACAGATTGCAAACCCAAGCCACATCCCAGGCGTGATTCAGCTCTGCCTCCAGAAGGAAGAAGTTTCTTTCAGGCAGAACTGGGTTGGGAGGGACGCCGGCTGCATCCCAACTGCTCTGCTTGCACAAAGCCAGCAGCCAGCCCTGCTCCTGGGGAGCTCTGCCAGCCCAGCAGGAGCTGGGGATGGCACAGCCTGCCCTGAGCTGCAGCCCTGGGGCTCAGCAGGAGAAACTGGGGTGCTGCAGTGACACTGAAATATTGCTGATGATCAGCAAATCCCCCTTGGACCAAAGCAGGGCGAGCTCGTTGTCAGCTCAGCCACACCAGAATTACAGCCAGGTTCAGGAAGCAGCTCCCAAATTCCCAGCCAGGCTCTCAGCATCCCAGTCCCCAGCACAGCTTCCACCTGATGGCAGAGCCAGCTTTTCCACAACATCCCATATCCTCAAAAATGTCTTACTGAGTTCTGGCCTAGAAGATGCAAAACATCCGTGGGATACGTGATTTTTCGGTCATACGGCAACCAAAAAATCCCTAAATAAAATCAATTTCAGGTCAGTTTTCAATTTGCAATGTTTTCACCCATCAGGGAGGGGGAAAATGTTGTGTTTCAGGTTCAATCTGTCTGAGTTGGTGAAGCAAAGGGAAATGCATCATTTCAGACCCAGCATTCCTTTCAATAAATTGGCAGGGTATTTCCAAACAAAGGCAGGCAGATGGGAAACAAAACCATAGTATTTCATTCCAGTAATTTTGAAATGAAGTGTTTTGACAGAAAAAAATATAAATTGATGGTGGTTATTCTGAAACACAGACAAATTTATTAGATATTCCAATAACAGAACACCCCATTTTGCCTTCGAGGGGGAAAAAGAAAGGAGTCAGTAAAATAATTTCTCCAAACTCCAGTAACTGGCTGGGAACAGGAACACTAAATTGCTCAGCCACCATCTTTCTGCTGCTCCTCCTGCTAATGCCCTTGTTTTCAACTCCTGCTGTAACAAACAGTATTTTAAAGACAAGATACCCATGGACTCCTGGAGCTAAAGCCCATAATAAGGCTTTTAAACCTGTAAGGTAGGTCAATTTTTAGGCTTAATTGCCTTGACAGCATCTCTAATAAAAGCAGACCTTTCTGTTTAAAAGATAAAAAGGGGTGGGGAGAGGGGAAAAAAAGAGGCTGCTGTAAGTTATTCACACTCACTCCCTGCTCTGCTCTGGGAGGATTTATACAATGTCTTTAAAACCCCAGAGGTGAGTTGTGGATTAACTCCTTGGTGGGAAGAAATCCCTCCTCTCCAGAGCGACCTCGTGTCACAATGCAAATGAGGCCTCAGTGACTGGAGTTGGTAATCTGAGGCAAATTTAGGACTTGCAGCAGCTAAGGGTCATTCCAGAGGCTGGGATGCTTTGTGGGAGGGCACTACAGAGTGGGAATCCTGATCCCAGAGTGGGAATGAGGGGAAGAGCTGAGACATGAGCTTGGTTTGGGGCAAAACAGGGATGGGCACAGCAGTAGCACATTCCAGTGAGTGCCCAGTTCTGGACACCAGCTCCCCCTGCCCAGTGCCCATTGTGCCAACAAACCTTTCCCTAAAATCCTTTTTAGTTCTTTAATTTTCAACCAGACCATTAAGCACCTAAATAACCTCGTGCACATCCAGTCAACACTGCAGCAGCACAACACAGCTGCCCAGGAACCAGCACAGCCCTTTCCTCCATCTCAATCTCACCATTCTTTAATTATTTTAACAACACAGCAGCACCTAGGCTTCACTATTTTCTTTCTTCTCTTCTGGAAAAACTGAAAAATTCCTTCTCTCTCCCACAACAGCTCCCGGCATTCCGCCCACAGCAATTCCTTCACTTCAGGGCTGTCTCCAGCCCAGATGGTGGAGGGTCAAGCTCTGACAGCTGGCCTGGCAGCACAGCAGCAGGGATGTCATTATTTTTAATTTAATTCTAATCGAGATATGGGAATGAATGTGCAAAACAACAACTGTTTTCCTAAGTCGGGTTTGATCATTCTTTACAAACTCACAGGGAAAAGGAGCGTGAGGTGAAGAGCTGCAGTAATCACACCCTCGAGGAGGTGAGACACAGGGTGATGGCATGGCCACAGTTACCTGAATCAGGTCCCCAGACTGCCACATGCAGCCACCTCTGCAGCTTCTAATGCAGGGAAAAGCAAGGATGACCCTTCTCTGACCAGCATCACACCTGACCCCCCCAAATCCCACCCAACACCGTGAACCTGAGCCTGGGTTCCACAGCACATGGCTCATCCCAGGTGAAGCAAATTGCCAGCAAAATGGCTATCAGCACTTTCCTCCCCTCCAGGAAAATTGACTTTAATAATTTGGACAACTTGAAAGGCTCCTGCCACAGGGTGGGAGGTAAATATTCATGAGGGAGCGTTTCCAGAGTGGGCACAGCAGGAGTGCAGCCTTCCCTGGGGTTCTCCCATTCCTTACATCTCTCACAGAGGCAACTCCTGAAGTTATTCCCATCGATTTTCTCCATCCAAAGGTAATCATCAGTGAAATGGGGGAAAGGCAGGTGCAGAGGGCTGCAGCTCTCTGGGTTTATCTTTGTTATCACACCAGCTCCCAGAACTGCTCTACACCTCCTGCTCAGCCTCCTGCTCCCAAATCTTATCTCAGCCTCCCCTTGCTCCAGGCCTACCCACAGGATTCCCAGGGGATCCCTCCAAGGCACAGCTCTGCCCTGGGGAAACACCTACAACGCTCAGTGCCAAAGCAAGATGGGAGCATGTGTGCCCTAGGGCTGCAGGAAAGGATGAAAAAATCCAAAGGAGAAAGGAAAAGAAATTAATGTCTAAAAAAGACAGCCAGGCTCCAACATCTGCTGCTGCTGGTCCAAACCCAGCAGCGGGGAGGTCACCCCAAAACTGCTCTGAGCTGTACCTGTGTCCTCATGATGGTTTTGATGGCAGCTTCGAACTCCTCAGAGTTGTTGTAGTCAACAGTCCACACGTGGGGCTTCCCAATGAACTCTTCAGCATATGGGTGTTGGGAGGACACCTGAAACACAGCGGTGCCAGCTGGATTTTGCAATCCCTGCTGGAATGGCTGCTGCTTCCTGCTCACAGCTGGATGGCAGAGAGGAACAGCAGCCTCACAGACACTGTGGGGTTTAACCCACTGCAACAGAGAGTGCTGGAAGAAGGTTTCCTCTGAATCCAGCTGCTCCCCAGCCTCAGGATGATGTGCTAGAATTCCCACTGGGTTGGGATGCCCCATTCTCAACAACACTGCATTCCTTTTGCAACCTGGAATATCTCCATCACTGTAACACAGGAACAATTTAACTTTGACCTGAACCATTCTGTGGATCTGGATGGTAAAAGCACACCAAAGCAGGAAAGGCAGGTGAAGGCACCACATCTCTCAGGTTTGCCAGCTCTAGAAATAAGGCAGGGAGAAAATTCATTGCCACTGAAGGCTGGGAAAGCCTGGCATTGGGAGAGAGAGCAGTGCTGGAACCTGCATCACCCTGATGCCACAGGCAGCCCACACACTGGTACTCCACAGGTACTGACATCTTTGCTTGTCCCTGGGCTGCCCACCCAGGTGATTTCTGGGGATCAAAAATCTTTGATCTATCTTTTTTGTTTCTGCCCTAAGGTGTCTTTTCAGCCCTGATTTCCTCTGGGAAGGGAAGAGAGAGGTTGCTGAGCAGAGGAGGTGTTTTGGGGGCACCACAAAACATCGCAGAGGAGCCAGCTGGAGGAGAAGAGCTGTGTGGTTCATCCTCCTCATTGCTGTCCTCCCTCATTTCTTTCCTGGCAGATTGATGACCTCTTTTCCCTCCGGCACATAAACACCCTGAGGCATTTCACAGCCCTCGCCCCAGGCTGCCACCCCGGCTCCAGGCTGAGGTACAGCCCCACCCGAATGAGTGTTAACACCTAATTCTGGGGGTGAATGGGTGTTAACACCTAATTCTGGGGGTGAATGGGTGTTAACACCTAATTCTGAGGGTGCATGGGGCAGTCAGAGGGGGCAGGACAGCCCAGTCCAGCTCCACAGCCCCCCCAGCTCGCTCCCTGCTCAGCGAGGGAGCCTGGCACTGCATTATCCACTTTATTAATAATAAAAGAGGCAATTTTCTCAAGCCTTTAACTTTTAAAGAGCTCCTGCTCTGCTTAGGTTGAATTGCCAGCGATGGGCAAGCCTGGGAGGGATTTCATAGCCCTGCCACACTGCAGGTCCTGAGGGGACAAAGGGATGAGCAGGGGAGCATTGCTCTGGATTGGGAGAAGGGTGTGGGGGACCTGTGGGTCTGGGGGACCTGTGGGTCTGGGGGACCTGTGGGTCTGGGCTGGTGGGGAAGGAGCTGGGGGTCTCTGCACAACCTTCTCCTTGGAAATCCCAAACCCACAGCACAGCCCCTTCCACCCAAAGCAAATCCCCAAACGAGGGACCCCCATCCGCAGACGTCCACGGAGGAAATCTTGCCGAAAAATAAAGTAACCATGGTGCAGCAGCTGCTCTTGGCCGAGCCCTGGTGCAAAGCGGGTGGCTCCAAGCAGCCCCCACACCTCACTTGCCTCTCTGGACGTGGGCTTGCCCCGGAAGAACTCGTGGTTGAGGGAGCTGTGGGGAGGGTTGAAGCGGGCCTGCAGGAACACGCAGCCGTTCGCGATGGCCTCCAGCGGGGCCGGGCCCTCGTAGGGGAACCCGAAGCCGATGAAGAGCTGCAAGGCACAAACATGTAAGAAATAAAACTTCCTGGATTCGGTTGCGTGCCTTCTCAGTTAAACTGTTAAATACTGTTTACGCCGTGCCTATTGGTATGGTAATTGTGGGTGCTTTCCTAAATGTTTTCTCTGTTAAATGCTAGTTACTTTTGTGATTGTCCCTCCTGTCGGTCTTGCCCCTGCCGCATGGCAACCGATGACACCACAGTCAGGGAAATGAGGAGAAATCCCGTGGGCCTAAGGACCCAGCGGGAGTGGGGTTAACACCTGAAGACCCTCAGGAGCCATGGCCCAAACAGGACTCCAAACTACATCAGTGAGCAGAGAAAACATCAGGCTACCTGCTGGGGCTTCGTGTCTTGTCACCATAATATAAATAATGCCCTCTCCGCATGACCACCTAGACTTTACAACAAGCCAATGGAAACTCCCAGCGACTCTTGTGAGGACGGAAACCCCAGCTCTGCCGCCTGGCAAAGCTGAACACCTCCTCCTCTACATCATTCATCGGGAGCAGCGGCGATGTGCACAACCTCCTTGGCCGCCACCAAGAGCTGATCTTAATAAAGGCATTAAAAAGGAGCTGGTCTCCTTGCCCATTCATTTCAAACACAGCGCTGCCCAGTGATTTTTACCCACGGGGAAAGCTCCCAGATCAACCCACCGGCATCCCCTCTCTGCTGCTCTGCTCCTGCACGCCGAGCCTCTGATGGGGTTCAACAAACTGGGCTCAAAATTCCCTCTCTTCCATCAAGCACAGCCCACTTTGCACAGCCATGGAGTGTCCAGGGGCTGCAAGTTCCTCCATGGTGCTTACAGCCATCATTTTGGCCCTGCATGGAGCAACATTGCTTTGCCAAAGCTGTTTGGCCTCTTAAATCAGGAATATTTCCCCCAGGCACCAGCTGAAGGTGACAGGGATGCACCCACACACTCCAAGAATCTCCTTTATCACAGCTATAAGGTGAAAAAAACCACCCAAACCCCACCTCACTCGGCACTAAGTGAATTAATGAGGAAACTTTGTGTTCTGCCTGTGGACAGTCTGCAAGGAGAAACCCACCAGACACATCTTGATCCAAAATGTCCTCTGCTCGGTTCCTGCCTAATTATCCCGGCTGAGAGGTTAATTCTCCCGGGTGAGAGGTTAATTATCCCAGCCGGGAGTGCCTGCAGGCCTGGGAGGAGCACAGGTGATGGGGAACGGGGTCCTGGGGTGCCCTCACCCACCTTTGCCTTCCTCAGCAGCTGCTGGAACTCGTGCTGGGGCAGCAGCCCATGGTTCTTCACGAAGGCTGGCACCTCGGGTGGCCTCTGTGTCTCGTAATAAACTGTGCCGTGGATCTCCATGTACTTGTTGAGGATGGCCAGGAACTTCTCCTTGCCCTGAGGAGGAAGGCAGACATGTGTGCTACACCTAAGGATGAGTCTGACCTCCCCACCATGGTTAACTCTCAAACTGCTGTCCCAGAGCACCTACCATGCTTCAGGCAGACCCACAGCAGGGAAAAATGCCCACCTGCCTCTGCCCATTCCTTGGAAACACGTTCTGGACTGTCCCAGGCTCCTGGAGAGCCCGAATGGCTGCAGGATACAACACTCTGATCATCAAGTTCCTGCCTTCCCTGTCCCCTCCAAGGGCAACTTCCACTCTGGAGCTGCTGAATTAAAGGCTTCAGAGAGTGCAGAAGGAAGTCTGCAAAGACCAGAGCTTCCTAATAGCCTTTTATTCCAAGTAACACATTCCTAAGATTTTCTCATTCAGATTTAATCCTGTTTCACTACCTGGAAAATGAAGGGGGTCATCAATTTTCTTCTCTTGGAGGCTTCCCTCCTTTTGCTCCAAAGCAGCCTTTCGTTTTAAGAATTTCTCTACTGCAGATTTTTTTTTGCTTGAAAAAAACCACAAAGGGCCCATCCTTTGGATGCTGGATTTTCCAGCGCTGCAACAGCCCCAAAAGGGCAAAGACCAAGGGGAATAAGGAGTTATAAATGGGGAATTTGAGAAAACTCTGTATGTTGCCTTAAAGCCTCCTCAAATGCTATATTTCTGCCCTCAGCCATGGATCCCTGGAATTCTCCAAGGCTTTCCCAGCTTATTAAAACTTCAGCTCCTATTATGAGCCAGAGGCGAGAAGTTCAGAGGGGTAGGAAATGAGAAATAAAGGGAAGGGAGGTTTAATGAAATGTTTCTAAATGTCAAAAACATCCTGCTCTAGAGAGAGTTTGGTCCAAGGCTGGTAAATAAGCACCTGGCTCCAGAAGATGGAGGTGGTCTTCGCCTTTCTAGACCTCAAAATCATTCAAAATAAGGGAAATGACCCTCTATTCCCTTTTTAATGTACCATGGTGTGGTACAAGATGGGAAGCAAAGGCCAGGCAGCCCAGCCTCAAAGAGCCAGCAAGGCCCAGCCCCAGCCTCTTCACCCAGGAATAAATGACCTCAAATTTGCAGTTTGGGGAAAACTGATGTTGTTTGTGAGTTCTGACTCAAAACAGCAAATGCCTGTAGCACCCGGGGTGGAGAGAAATGTCCGGTCTGGGGTTTTAACTCTCTTTAGTGCCTGCCCAAATTACCTTAACTAAGCTCCAAGGAAACTTCTGGATAAGAAAGGGCAAGGGAATGGTAGAAAAATAACACAAGATGTTGCAGCTGTCCTAAAATGAGATTTAGGGGGTTTCAGCAGGGCTTTTAGGGAGGCCTCGAGCCGGGCAGAGGCAGGGGGGGATTTGGTCTCAGACCTGGGGAGTGATGGAAAACCCACAAACACCAGTAAAGAGGAGATGGCGTGGCTGGATCCTGGCTCACCACAAGCATCCCTGCTAATTAGCAGCTGCTAATCAGGAAAGCTGGGAAGGGGAGGAGGTACAGCCCCCACTGCATCAACCCACACCAATCCCAGCAGCTCCAGAGGACCAAGCCCACGTCAAGGCAAAGTCGACTCTGACAAAAACCTTTTCTCTCCCGAGAAGAGGCGCGGAGGCAAAGCCCAGCAGCAGCTGGTGTGGTACAGTACCTGCAACTGGAGCAGCCCCAGGCGGTGCACAGAGGGAAAAATAGAAATAAATCAACAGACAATGAGAATTAGCTCTTTTTTACAGCCCTGGAAGGAAAAGCAGCTTGCTAGCTCTGGATAAGATTGGGGGAGCATGCACAGCCCCTCTGGAGATGCAGGGGGATGTTTTGGGGGCTGGAGGGGCTGTCCCCATGCAGTGACCCACCCCTCTCCCCCAGATGTTCCAGGACTGGGGAGCACAACCCCTTTTCACAGAGTGCTTGAAAGCAGACACAAACTATCTCCATCATAATGCAGCAATCACTGCAATTAATTAGTGGCAATCATTATAATTAATTACATAAAATCATCGATATGAAATCCTCAGCCTCAGAGGCTGCTGGGAGGAAGCATCCCCAGAGCAAGGAGCAGGGAATGGTGTCCCACCAGCCTCTCCCTGTTTGTTGGAGGCTCTGGATATGCCCACATCCCTCCCCCAGGACCAGGACAAGGATGATCCTCCACAAACACACCCAGATCTGCAACTCCACAGCTCGGGGTGAGAGCCAGAGCTTGGGACTGCCCTGTGCCTACCCCTGCCTGCCTGGCTTGTCCCTAGCAGCCCAAGGACAGACACCCACCTTCCAGATGCTGGCCTCCTTGCCATACACCACGGCCATGCTGCTCACTTTGTTGGCCTTGATCAGCTGCCTCTCGGTCTGGTTGAGCTCCTCCGACACGAAGCCCATGAAGGAGTTGTCAGGGGTGTGAGCTGTGGACACCAAGGGAAGGAGACACGTGGCTGGACAGATGTTTTTTGGAATGTCCCCAGGGTTGGGGATACAGCCTGAGATGAGCCCAGCTCCAGAGCCTTGCTGGAGCATGGGGGGAAATGGAGCTTGAATCCCTATCCAAGCAGCTCATGAAATCCAGGCTTCAGAACACACTTGAGCAGCTCTTCACACAGTGAGATGTTTTTAAAGCTGTCAGAGGGGCTTTATCCAGCCAGGAAACAGCAATGCTTGAGTCACTCAGCAGCCAGTGGGACACTGGGCTCCTTTCAGACATGCACATCTCCTGTCCATGCCAGAGGCAAATCCCAATCACTGAGCTGCTCTCGCATCAGGAATGCCAGCTGAAAGCAAACCAGGCTGTGCAACCAACACCACCCCAGCTGGAAGCTGCTGGCTGTGCCCTGACTGTGCTGGACCTGTGGAAGGAGCCTGGTCTCTCTCCCTGGATCATTCTGTAGCCCAAGAGGTGTCCCAGCAGGAGCTCCCTGCGGGCAGGGGGAAGCAGGAGCAAAGCCAGGGAGGATGACACTGCCTGAGCATCACCTTGTGGAGGATCCCAGAGCCCCAGAACCACCCTGGCAGGCATCCACGAATGCCTTAAGTTCTTAGCTTTTATATTTTTCAGATCCTGTACTGCATTATTGTATAACTCTGAACTCCATATAGAGTGTTAGATAGCTCTTCACATTTTGGTCAGACAAAACAATCCTTCCAGGCATGAGAACTCAGGTCACAATCACTGCCTCAGGCCCCAAGAAGTAGAAACAAAAGCTCATTGGGGGAAGCAAACTGGGGAAATGTGACTTCATTACCTGAAGCTGTAATTGTAGGATTAACCCCTGATATGCAAATAGACCAAACTTATATCTGTCGGAAGAACTTGTGACTGTTGTCCATCTTGGGTGTAGCCTCTGCGAGGCTTTTGCACTGCCCAAGGTGTATCTGTTAAAGGCCTTTAAAAAATACACACTTTATCCTTTTAACTCTGTCTAGCCTCTGTTCTAGTGATGCCTTGGGAAGTCTGACCTGAAACAGAGACTGGACAAAGCTAAGACAAAAAAGTAGGTATTTATTGAAAGGCCTTTAGGGTACACTTTGGGCAGGACAAGAGCCTGGGCAGGAATACACCCAAGGTGGACCCAAAATGGTCACAAAATGGACAAACAGCCATGAGGTCTTACACTTTGATAAGTTTTGATCCGTTTGTGTATTGGGGTTGAATTGCCCAATTACAGCTTCAGGTTGTGAAATCCCATCCTTCTTGTTCCTCCCTTCAGCCACCCTTGGTTGTTCTTTTGGGGCTGAAAGTTGTCCTTGGTGTGCAGCAGGAAAAGGATTTGTTTTGTGTCCCTACTCTGTGAAGCGAGCTTACTAGCACTGAATGCGAGGCTCAGAATTACACACCTAGGCAGCACAGAATCTGAAAACCATGAAAGCTAAAACTTGAGGCATCACGAGGTGGCCACCCCAGGCATCACCACTTACGGAACATGGTCATGAACTGCGTGGGCTGCAGGTTCCAGTAGCCCCAGTTGGTGCGGTAGCCGCGCAGCGTGGCGTACTCCTCGTGGTTGTAGGCAGGCTCTGTCCCAAACGTGTCGATGACCCGCACGCGGCACCTGCGGAGCAGACGCTGCCTGAGGACACCGGCTGTCCCCAGGAACCTGCTGTCCCTCGTCTGCACCCTGAGCAGAGGGTGCAGCAGCATCCCAAGGAGCCCTTCCCAACACTGCTGGACAGGATAATTTCCCTTTGCAGGACCCTCAGCTCCCTGACAGCTGTGAGAGTGATGAACCTCCCAAAGGCTTATTAATGCCTTTCCCAATATCCTGGGAATGCTGAGGCAGGCACTACCAGCACAAGGCTGAGGAGAGAAGAGGAACAACAAGCAAAGGAAGAACAAAACAAGCTGAATGCAAGAGCAAATGCATTTATAATAAAAGCAATAACGCAGCTTGTCATTTTTCTCTCTAATAAAATTGTGTAGGATAGTGGAAGGGATGGGAAAAAATGTAATAAATAGCAGGTCTATCAGAACTAAATTAAATCGCAGAATTTCCTGGCTGGTGATGTACCAGGGGATGATGACATTTGTCTTGATGCTCAAGGAGCCAGGGACAGGGCTCCTTACAAATTCCCAAGGCTCACACTCCCCTCCATGCTATGCCCACCCCTGGCTGCAAGACTAGAATGGAAGAAAATCTTGCAGGCACCTGCAAGGTTAGGTCTTTCTCCAGGAGTTTGGGATGACCCTTCACTCAGGATGACCCTGATCTCTTTCTCTTTTTCTCTCTTTTAATGAGGTTTTATCCTAAATATGTGAGACTCAGAATGCCTCATGCCATGGCAGCAGGGGACACAACAAGGCACCAGCCAGGCAAAAATCAAATGTAAAATCAAAGGGTCAGGCTCCTCAGATTGGTCATTAGCATTACTCTTTGCTTGCTAATTAATGAAATGGAGAACAAGAGCAGGCAGTGGCTTTGCTTACCTGTATTTCTTAAAGGAGAGCCCCATGTGCTGCTTCATCTGCTGGAGGCCGTGGTAGTCGGTGTAAATCAGGTCGAAAGGCAGAGGACTGGTCAAGGGGCAGTTCCCCCGTCCTGGAGGCACCCCTAAGTGACTGGGGAGAAGCAGGAGGGATCAGCCCCCAGCACCACCAGAGCCCTGCAGCACAAACACTCCTCTCCCTGCAGGGCATTGAGCTGGAGCCATCAAACAGCTCCTGTTTGATGGAGGGGGAGGCAGATTGTTCTCCTCACCCCAGTTTTTATTTCCCAGGCCAAAGATTTGGAGAGTCCTGGTCCCTCCCCATCTTTGCACCTGCTCCAGCTGAGTTCCTGCTCCTCCCACATGGACTGTGAGGCACAGCATTCCCAGCCAGGGCTCACCAGCATCCCAGTCACCACACAGCCTCCCTTGGACCTCTCTTGTTGAAGACACCAGATTTCGTTTACTTTCATTGCAGTCACACCAGTGAGACTTGTAAAGCCACATTTTTCCTCTCCTCTCTGCCTGCAAGGCTCCCAGCTGAGCCCAAAGCTCCCTGTTCCCAGCTCCACATCCCTCTCAGCACTCCCTGGGAGTGTTTCTCTTATTCCAGTCCTTACCCACCACATCCCAGAGCACTCTCAGCTTCTCCTTGACTCTGCTGGCAATGCCTGTCCTTGGACTTTGGGCATATTTCATTCATATTTCTCAATTTTGGTCCCATTTATGAAATAATTCCATAAAACAGGGGCAGCTGGGCCCTGGGTCTCACTCAGGGGGTTTCCAGACAGTTCCTTACAAACAGCCACACAGCCCCTCTTCCCTCCTCCAGTGGATAAAATGCATTATGAAAATCCAGATAAACTTGACTGACTGCAATCTCTTTATCAAGACCATCAGTTACCTTGCTGCCAGGGTGAGATGTGATTAATCCAGCAAGATACAGGGCTGGTAAACCTGTTCTGTGTCTCCTTCCATTCCCAATTACCTCTGTGAACTGATGAATCCCTCTCTCCAAAGCTGTTCCACCAAGTGTACCACTGATGTCAGCCTGACAGCCCATCTGCTTGTCTGGACCGTGTTTCCTCCTTCTCAGAAAAAAAAAAACCCTATGACACCTTCCAGCTTCAGCAGGTTTCTCAAAAATCCACGTTGCTTGTACTTGTGATTTCCCAGTGCCAGTTTGCTCAGAGGCTGATTCACTCCATGGTTTCAATGCTCTTGTATTTTGTTTTTCCTCCTAAAGATTATAATTCCTCATCCTCAAAACTACACTCACACTCGAAAAGCAACAGCATCCTCATGGAAAACCAAACTGCTGAGCTGATTTGGTCCACCCAGGCTGTCTCACTCCCACCACGCAGTTGTCCCGTTTCGTTCTCAGTCCTTCCAACAAGGCTGAGGAATTCCTGGTTTATTTCACAAGTCTGAGCTCAGACACTGTGAAATTTCATCCTTTGCTCCTGCCTGCCAGGACGTCTGTCTTTGTTTTCTTCTGGGCTCTTCACTTACTCCAAACCCCTGTTTGGAGATGGGAATTTATCCCAGCCATGCCTGTAGGTATTTTCTCTTCTTTAAGGAATAAAAGTTCTTGTTAGGTTTTACACTAGCAGGCTTTGAATCTTCCCTTCTCTGTGACCTCTCTTCCTGGTTCTCTTAATTTCTCTGCATTTTCCCCTCTGAAGCTGAGAATTCCCTTTCCAGCCCTACCTGGGCTTTGTCTGTTCCTCAAATGGACCCACGGCCCCAGGGTCCATCCTCTGAGGAGCACTTCCATAAGGTCCTCACCCCTTACAGAGCCCTTCAGCATTTCAATAATTTCATTGATTTCTATCAATCCCATGGCTGTTTCCAGAGGAAATCAATGGCTTTCCCATCCAGGGAAAGCCAAGGGACACAATTATCTCAAGTATTTGCTCTCCAGGCTCTCACTAACCTCAGAAGGGGCCACACAGAGCCAGAAATTTGTTTGCCATAAGAGATATGATAAAGGGCTCTTGATTGGCTCCTGGCCACACCTCACTCTTCTTCTGAACCTGATCTGGTGGAAGATGCACCTGCTCATTGCAGGAGTTTGGATCAGAAGACCTTTAAAAGGTCCCGCTGAACTCAGACTTTTTTATGATTCTGATGTGGTTCCAAGTCCTTGAGCACTGAGCACCAAGATCCTTCTTCCAGCCCCATCCCAACCTAACACCTGTGAAGGGTCACCTCAAACTCCTGACCATGACAAGGACTAGAAAACGTGGAACAACTCTCTAAATGTGGAACAACCTCGCTGGCCAAAGGCAGGAAAAACAGAGAATTTCAATTTAAGACGAAGAGCTGCTTTTGCAGCTGCTTCATTGCTCTTGTCACAAGGAATCTCAGCATCAGCTCAGGGCAGCCTGGCCGAGGATGCCGCAGGAAGAACAGGTTGCAGTTTTGTCGCTTTTATGCACAATTTTACACGACAGGACTGATTGGGAAGATGGCAGGAATAGAAAGGCTCTCACCTCCTACAGCCACTTCGGTACAATAAATAGGGCAGCAAGGAGACTCAACCTCCCAAGAAGGCTAGAGGGGAATTTTTAAGCCAGGATTTTGTAGAGATGGAATTCTAAACAACACATTTGCTCACACGGTGCTGCTTTTTCCTCAGTCATCAGACAAACAGTGACTTACACCAACCTGCGCTGTGGTGGAACCAATCCATAAACCTTATATTTAACTAAAAATCCCCAAACCATTACACTGTGCTTGCAGCACACACCATCCTCTAGCTGGTATGTGTCACACAAGCCACTGCACTACAAAATAATCTGTAATTTAAGGAAGCCCTAACCAAGCTTGACGAGGGGCTGCAGGAGGCAGCAATTAGTGTAACTCATACTGAAGCCTCCAAAAAAGTTCCCACCAGTTGGCAAGAGCAGGTCTGACTCTCCCAGCTCCCATCAGCACTGCAATCTGCCACACATCCCCTTTCCAGGTGCTCAGGACTTGCCACATCCATTTATACTCCCTGTGCCATGGCTACGTGGCTGGAATAGCTCTGAGAGCAGGAGCAGTGGCTTTGAGCAGAACATCTCTTCATTTACCCCCCTTATCCTCCCTAAACACTTTATAACCACTGATTTTAATATTCCACTCATGCAAATCCAGCCTGCACCTCTGAGATGGGGGTGGGGGGAGAATTTTTTTTTTTATTCCTCCTTATTTAAACATTCTTTATTCAGGCTTTCATCATTTGCCAGTTAAGTCAACTAATTTTCTACTAAACCCAATTTCACTCATGGTTGGAGTGCAATTTCCCTGATTTTTCCTTGTGCCATGTACTATTAATGGCGCTTGAAATTACGCAAATAAAATTGATGAGCGCAAACGCCGCCTTCGCCGCCAGCACAGCCCAGGGATCTGCTGCGGAAACCACCCCATCCCAGGCCCTGGGGAAACCTCCCCTCCCAGATCAGCCGTGGGTGGTGAGCAGCTCAGCACCTCTGGCTGGTGATCCAGGGGCTCATCCCATCCCAAATCCCAGCTCAGAACATCGGCCGAGCCCTGGCTCCTCTCTGGGAGGGAGCAGCCAGAGCCGCTCCGATCCAAGTGGATGCCGAGCTCGCCTCTCCGCCAGCTGCCTCCACCAGCTGTGCCTACTCCAGAATAAATCTCCAGCAGCTTCTTGTCCTGCTATTTTCCTCTCAGAGGTACTTCAATCAGCCAGAGGCCTGTCCCCTCCCTGGGCACGGTGCAGGCGCTCTGGAGTCAGATGACTGCGGGGTTATCTTTATATCCCATTGACCTATTTTCAAATTAACCCAACGTTTCTTTCCACGTTGTCACTCCCGGTGCTGAGAAGTCCAGCACTAAATGGATCTCGTGGGTATCTCCTGGCAGCCTGGGCCAATATTCTGTATTATAGTTAATTGCATCTTCTCTGCCCACATCTGCTGCAATCAGCAAGGCTGAGAGCAGAGCAGGGATCCTGTCCTGGATGCTCCCTCACCTTCTCCATGGCTGCAAGAGCCCAGCAGGCACTGGGATGTTATCCTGGGATGAAAGGGGCCGGAGCCTGGCCTGAGCAGCTCCCAAGGGTCTGTGACAACCCCATCACAACCAACAAGTGCAAATTTAAGGCCACAAACTGAATATCCTACTGCCTGTCCTCTGCTCCCAGCTCTTCCCCCTGCTGGAATGAACACTCACTGGAAATGAGGATTTCCAAGCAATTTCAGCACCTGCAATGGTTTCACTTTTGCAAAGTGCGCCTGGACTGTTTCTCTGGCCCATCATTGATCTTCTATGACACAGCCCTACCCATCCAGGGGGAAGTTCAGTAATCCATTTATTTATTTCCAAGACCTCGGAGATGCACAGGATGGTGCCAGAACAAAAACTTCTTTCTGGCCACAGGTTCAGCAAATATGAAGGAGCTTCCCAGGAAAAGAGAAATCAGTACTTGCATTCCTGCAGGGAGCAGCAGAAACTGAGCACTCACCTGCTGTGGTGCCTGGGCAGACCCTGGGACAGATGGGCTGTTCTCCTGCTGTCCCAGCTGCTCCAGCAGCTCCAAAAAAAGAAGAAATTCTCCCCTGTGGGGTGGTGAGGCCCTGGCAGAGGCTGCCTGTTGGACTTGAGTCCAGGTTGGACTTGAGTACCAGAAGCACCTGATGCTCCATTAAAGGCTGAAGGTTCCTCCCCAGCTGTACAGAGCTGATCAATCCACAGCCTTTCCACGCTGCTCCATCAGGATCACATGGAACTGGCCACTTCTGGCTGTTTCCACAAGCAGTTCCTTTCTCTCCCACACAACAGCAGGACTGGTTCTGCCAGCTGGTGAGGGGAGTGAAGCCAGAGCCTGGGCATGGCGCAGGTTTTCATGTGAACAGATGCAAGACAGAAAGATGGCTTTTATCTGCCAGGAGACAATTAGAAATGTGCTTTCTGGACATGGTGTTTCCATCTGAACACCCTTTTTGCAGCCTGAGCACACCTCAGTGAGCGTGGAAAGAGCAGGGAAATCGCAGCTTTTGCTGTGTGCCAGGCACTGAGAGGAGAGTGGGGGCAGTGGGGGCAGAGCCTCATCCCACCACAGCTCCAGGGCTCCATCCACCCCACCCCAGCACAGGGAGGGGGTTCAGCACCCAAATCACACACTGGCCACAGCAGGGAAAGGGCTGCCAGCAGCAGATACAGGCACATGCTTCAAATCCAGCACTTTGCCAAGACTAGAATTAAGAGTCCAGAACTTGACACAGGAGCAATTAAGCTCCGGGAACGCTTTGTAAAGCCCTGACCCCAAGAGGCATCAAATCCCATTTTCTTCGACTTTCTGTCCTCCTTTATGAGCAGTTAATTTCGAGGGGGCCATTGAGAAAAGCACCTTTCAGTGCTTTTCTGAACTCCCCAGCAGCTCATGGCTCTGCAGCTCCCTCTCCCCAGCCTTTCCCCCAGCCCCAGAAAAGCAGTTGGACATGCCAAGATGACCACTCCCATGGCTCAAGGATGAGGGTAGGAGCTGGAGCTTCCAGGAGTGACCCTTGTGCTGCTTCTCCCAGGGAAAAAAGCTGAGAGGATCCTTCCTGCCTGACCCCAGGGCACGGGTGCTCCAGAGGAAAAGCCTCAGCTTTATTAAAGCTTTTTTTGCGGGCACAGCCATTGCTCCAAAGTGCTGCTTGTAATTTTCCAGCATCTACTCATGAGCTGCCTCATTAACAACCCAAGTCAGAGCTTTCAGGCACTTCCCACTCCTCGCCTAGCAAGCAACAACACCAACACTGGCCTGGATTCTCACCTCCCTGAAAGCACTTTTGGGTTACCAACACAGCACCGGGGGTCTTCAGCAAGAATCTAGTGTTGGCATTCAAATTTGGGATGTTTCTTCCCTCCCTGCTTTGAGACAAGGCTCAAAATGATGCTGGCAGCCCACCCAGCACAAATCTCAGGGAGAAAACAGCTCCTGGCTCCCTGCTCCAGCTCAGCAGTTCGTTTTCCTCCTGGGAACATGCATGGAATGGTTTGGGTTGGAAGGGAACAGATAACTCAGTGTTTCACCCCTTGCATCTCCAGAGGCACCAGAAGCAGCTCACAAATTGACTGGGAGTACAAAGGAGAACAAACACCTGCACTTAGCTCAACTACAGGAGAAAAAATAGCCCCTGGTAGGACTCAGCAGTGGAATTCACAGATCTCTAAAGTCTGGAGTGGGTAAAAGATAACCCAAATAAACCAACCCATAAAACTAGGGCTGAGCTCCATGGCTGTGACCTCAGACCTCACAGGGACATTTGGACGGTGCCGAGCTGAGCTGGGGGTGAAGCCTGCAGATTTCCTGGGCTCCTTCTCTTTGTTCTAGGTTAGTATCCATCCCTAAACCAGAGGAAGAACCACTTGACGCCCCTGCCCCTCACTGCTGGGCAGGGAGAGGTGCCCAGCACACATGGTCACACTCCCAACAGGTTTTCACCCCCAGCCCTCCATCACCAGCTTTTTTTGACCAGTGCCTTACTTCTCCTCCTTCATTTTCCTGATCCTCAGCATTCCTGACCCAATCCAGACCCAATCCACACACTGCTGCATTGCAATCAATACAGATGCTAATCATGAACAGCGCTCAGATAACCACTGGCTGAAGTGTATGCAGGCAAATCTTCCAGTGATCCCTTGCCAATGATCAATACACGCAGAAAAAGCAGCTCAAAAATTTGAAGAGACAAAAAAAAAATCAGGAGAGAGGTTAATCTGTGCTGAATAATTTATGGGCTCCAGTGAAGGCTTTGCTGGGTGGGAGCAGCTACAGCTCCCAGCCACAAAAAGAGAAAAGAGCAGGGGTAGCCAAAGAAAAATACACAAGGATGGATTCAACGTTTCACACTGCTGGAGCAAAATATCCCCAAACCCACCCCAACACTGCTGCCTGTCCTGCTGCAAGGTCAGCAAGAGGATGGGAGAGGAGAAATTCAGGCCCAGTCTACAGAGGCACAAAGCTTTGCTGCTTCAGGAGGGTGCAGGGGGGAAAGGGATGAGGAATCAGAGTATCTGGGCTGCCACTTCCCCAGTGACAGGGATTTAGCTTTGCTGCATCCCTGCAGCCCAGCTCCAGCCCTGTGTGCATCCCTGGCTCTCTGCAACGCCTCCCTAAAGCTGTGGCTACAGGTGAAACCCCCTCCAGGCTTTAAGGAAGAGCCCAAGATTAACTCTTAGCACACCTCGGGACTAATTACACACGTTCTGCTAAGCCTCCCGCTCGCTCCTGGTCAGGAAAAGCTTTTCCCAGCACTCCTTAGAGGCAGCAGCCCAGCAGCAGGGATGTTACTGAGATCTGCAGGCACAGACCAGGACTGCTGGCACCACTCTGGTGGACTGCTGGTCCTCTCCTGGTACAGAACCTCTGCCCCCCTGGTGACACCCACATTAACCCAGCTCTTGATGGGCTGCACAAAGGTGCCAGTGGTGACCCTCCAAGCACTGGGCTTGGTCTCCAAGGGGACAGAGGGGCTGTGGTTACATCCCCAGGTCCTGCCTCCACTCACCCCAGCTCATCAATTGGAAAATGAGCACTTCATGAGGGTGTCCAGCATTTAAAAGATCACCAAAGCCAGGCACAGGACATGTGCTCGGGAGGTGGGGACAGTTTCTGGGACACAGAGAAGATGTGCAGCCCCAGCCTGGCTCACTCATTTCCCATCTCAGCTACGAAGGGGAAGAGACGGAGCTCCCAGGCATCCCAAGGGACACATCCAAATCCACATCAGGAGAGGAGCTCTCATCGCTGCCAAGTGACGTGGAAGCTCTCAGGGTTCTGGCAAAGGCAAAATACTACAGGCAGCAGGGCAGCTCTCACCAGAGTCACTCACAGAGGGAAACGGGCGCTGCAAAACCATCCTGTGAGATGCCAGCAGCTCCTTCCCCTCCCTGAACAACCACCATGAGGCTCCTCATTAAAAACACAAACAAGAACCACACAACAACACCACCACAACCCTCCCAGCCATTAACTCCTTTCATCCTTCAGTACACGGGTGTTATTTAGCACATCATTCCAGCCGCTTTGAGGAGATGCTGCCTCTTGCATTAGGACCGGCAGGTTTTTGTGGGCTTTTTTTAAAGTTAATTAGTTAGGAGCTAATTCCATTCATTAATTCTGAATGCTGCAGGGGCGGGGTTGAGGGTTTTTGTTGTTTTTCTCCAGGATTTTGGGGTTTTTTTCACTCCCTTTTCAACATGGCTCATTATGTGCCCTATGCTGGCTTAGCATCTCCCAAAGCCTGCCCAGTCCCCGAGGCACCTTCAGGCTCTTCTTGGTTTATAACCCATCTAATTTGCAATTTCCCTGGTACTTGCCCTCTGCCCCGGATGCCTCAGAGGAGGGGAGCAAACTTTATGAGGTGACAGAAGGCAGCAGTGTCAGCCCAGTAATAACAGAACAGCGTCAGAAGAGAGGAACAGGGCCCACTGCGAGCTTCTCCCTCTTTTTCCAGCCCCTCTTGGAGACTCTCACCCTGTGTTTCCCCATGTCTCACAGTAGAAAGAGCCATTCTCTCTGTGGGAAATGCCTCCAGCAGCAGCAGATCCACCCACAGGTCCCCAAGTCACCTCCAGCACCTCCTGAGGAGGGACAACTTGGGGGCCACCACCCTCTGCAAGGGATGCAGCTTCCACCTGGCAGCCACCCCAGCTGCTTGCCTTGTGGTGGAGCAGGGAGGGAGGGAAAGAAAGGGAGGGAGGGAGGGAGGAAGGAAGGAAGGACAGAAACTGCTCAAAGAACACCAGCACAGCCCCGTGGGTTGAGTGTAGCCATGCATGGTGGGAAGAGCCAGCGACCTGCAGCACACCTGCATCCTGCAGCCACATGTCCACCAGCCCGGCAGAGAGCATCCCTGGGGAATGGGGTGGGAAAGGGAGCTTTCTGTGGCCAGCTCCAGGCAGGTTTCAGGGGACAGAGGTGATGCTGTGTGCTGGCAGCAGGGAACCATTCTGCTCAGATCCAGCGCCGAAGCCACAGGGCAGAGCCCTGCTCCAGATATGGCCCCATCAGCTCCATGCAGAGCATCACTTTACACCAGTCCTGCCCACTTTCCTGGGGTATAGAAGGATGGGATCTCTCCTAGCCACGATGCTGGTGGTACAGTACAGCACCAGCACTCCCTGAGATGCTGGTGGGCAAAGAGCCTCCCCTACCCTTTTCAGACATGGTGCTTCCACCCAAGACCTCGATGCAAGCCAGCACCCACCTCTGCAGCTCCTTCAGGGAGACTGTGACCCTCAGGCTGTGTCCCAGCATGAAGAGGGCAGCCAGGATGTCAGCCCACTGCACCATCTCACCCAGGGGCCCTCCCTTCAGCACCCGTGGGCTGAAAACGTCCCCTGACTCCTCCGTCAGGAAGCCAATATGGATCAAGATCTGCAGAGACAAGGACAGGGGTCAGCACTGGGGAAAGGGACAATTTGGGTTTTCCAGCCTGGAGTGACTTATGGTCCCTGATTCCCTCCAGCTCCTTTGCAGGCTGTAATTACTCAGGAAGCTCAGTCAGGTGTGCAGTCAAATGATCTATGTCCAATTAGCACAGACCCAGTGGTCAGAGCTTGGCAGCTCCCTTTGACTGCCACTCTGTGTCCCGGGGCCTGGCTCGTGTTCTCCATCACAGTCCAAAGCATGGCCTGGAGCTGGATTTCCCAGCACACAGGGGTCAAAGGAAAAGGCACAACAAAAACACCAACTGGAGGGCCAGGACCCTCAGCTTATCCTCAGAGCAGACCTATCAGACTCCAATGGCAGCTGGACACCATCTCCACCCACCAGGACCTGTTTCCAAAATCCACCCCACTGCTCATCTGCCGCATCCCAAATGCCCGTGTGTGGAGGCCCAGGGGCCTGACACCGAGGTTATTGTGCCTCAGCCACAGAGGGGCTGAGGCAGACACCAGGAGAAGCACCCCTCTAGATTAGGGTGAGGAAAACCTTCCTCCCATGGGCCTTTGCAGCCACATGTTCATATCTCTTAGGTTTCCTTGTTCTGTTGGTTTATGTCACTCTGTTCAGCCCCTGTTCACCATATGTGCATCCCTCCTGGAATGTCCTTCCTTCCCTTGAACTCCATTGGCTCTGTATTGCTGCAGTACCCCACCCCAGTGATCCCATTAGACCCCTGGTTCCAATTTACCCATCTGCTCCACTTTTCCCCATCCCTACTAGACCTTAACCCCCAGAACCACCCAATTTCTCTTGCTTATAACCCTGTGCCCTGAGCTCAATCTCTGTTCTCGTTCCTGGTCTACACTGGAAGCTGTTTCTCTTCCCTGGAATAAAACAGCACTGGGATCTCCAAACAGGAACCCATCCCTTTGCCTTTATCACCTTTAATTAGCAGATTGCTCCGGGCCTGGAACACACAGGCTGCTCTCAGGGACGTGCCCATTGCATGAATGACACAACACCTCTTGAGCCGTGCCCATGGATGGCAGACCAACCCTACAGACCCACATGCTTCCAGAAATGAATTTTCCTCCCATCCCGGCTGTCCCCAGGCTCAGCTTCCCCGTCTGCTCCCCAAGGATGCCCCATACGTGTTTCTGGTCCCGCTGCCGTCCCGCCAGCTTCTGCTCGAGGCGCCGCGCCGCCCGCAGCCACTGCTGGGCCAGGTGCCGGATCCTCTTCTTCATGAAGCTCAGGGACTCCTTGCCCGTGCCAATGAGCTCCAGCAGGCGAGCCAGGTCCCTCCGGAAAGCTGCCTAGGGAAGGAGCACGCTCTGCACGGTGAGTGTAGGGAAAGCGGCCGCTTGGGAAGGTTTGTCCATCTCTGCAAAGGGGATCTGAGTCCTTCCCGCTCCCCTGGAGCTGTCACAGCTCCTCTGCTTCACGCCCCAAATCCCCAAGGGACTCCACTGCACTCAGGGCTTCTCATGAGAACCCAGGTTCCTCAGCAGGGGAAAGACATGGATGTGTTGGAGTGGGTCCAGAGGAGGCCACAAAAATGATGGGAGGGATGAAGCATCTCTGCTGTGGAGACAGACTGAGGGAGCTGGGGGTGTGCAGCCCGGACAAGAGAAGGCTCCAGAGGGATCTTCTTGCAACATTTCAATTCTTATATGGGTTTATAAAAATACAGGGACAGACTTTTTAGCAGGGCCTGTTGCAACAGGACAAGGAGCAGTGGCTTTGAACTGAGAGAGTTGACTCAGACTAGATACAAGGAGGAAACTTTTCATGGTGAGGGTGATAAAACAGTGACAGAGGTTGCTCTATCCCTTGAAACATTAAAGGCCAGGTCAGGCAGGGCTTGGAACACCCTGTTCTACTGCAAGGTGTGCCCTGCCCATAAAGGTGTTCCTTGGCCCATAAAGATCCCTTCCAACCTGTGATTCTATGAAAACCCACGAGAGGCACCACGGCCCTGCTGACGCTGGATGTTTATTTCCAGCAGCCTCAGCACCAATGCCTCCCCCCAAAACCCCCTGGCAGAAGCCAGGCTGGGCCCACCTTACCTGTGCCCGTGGTGGCGGTGGCGGCGAGGGCTCGGCCACGGTCCGGTTTCGCCAGGGCAGGGGGGGACAGAACCACTCGACCTCGCTGAGGTAGATGAGGAAGGAGCACTCGGTGCCATCCACGCCAAAAAAGGCGTAGCAGGGGTCAGAGGTCCAGCGAGCCCTCATCCACTGCAAGGGGCAAAGAAACACGTGGGGCTCACAGAGGAGACGTGCCAGCCCTGCCAGGCGCCCCTGCTGTGGAAAAGCTCCGTTCTCCGGCCCCTTTCTCTGCCTGGGAGATGAAAATGAAGGGTGGAGAAAGGGCTGCAAACCCAGCCTCAGTGCCACAGGGCTGATGTTCACCCACTGGGTGCCTCCAGGGAATACGGGGCAGAGGAAGAGCCAGGAGGGTTTGCTGGGGGCTCCCTGGGTTTCTGGCACTGGTTCCAGCTTCCCTGGGGGCACAGCCGTTAATCCCCAGGAAATGATGAACCGAAGGGATTTCTCCTGGCTGGCTTTGCTGGGGAGCTGCTGATCTCATTGGCCCTGGAGCAGCAGGGCAGGGAGACAGATCTGCCAGCAGTCCCCAGGGATGATTTCACACCGAGGAGAATAACCAGGGACCAGAGCAGCGATTTATCATCCCCCACGATGGCTCTTGCCAGCCTCTTCCTAATTCAACTATGAAAACAAATCTGCTCAGGGACAGGTTGCTGTGCCCAATCTGTAAAGCACAGCAATCACCAGGAGGGGAGATGGGATTACAGCCCTCCACAATTGCATTACATCCTGAATTTACTCAAATCGTGGAAGGAAAGGATGGCTAACACCCATGGAAGTGAAAAATCCAGCCCCCCGTATCATTTTCTTATACCCTTCAACATCTTTTCAGGGAAACTCAGCCCTACAGAAGCCTGAGCTTGAAGCAGGCTGGGAAGAGGAGGGAAAAGGATGATACTTTTAATCAATTGATGTAAATATGCTCTCTGACAAAGCCATCATGCTCTGGGCCAAGTGCCAGGCTGCATTCCGGTATGAAGAGCAGGTTGGGTCAGGCAGGACATCCGATTTGAGATGGAGGTCCTGGCCACCTGAACAAGGTGCTGCTGCTCTGGGCAGTGCTGGGCTTATTCCCCAGGCACCAGGGAATGCTCCAGATAGTCAGAGATGATGTGACAGAGCTTCCTCCTCACTGTGCTCCTGGCATTAAACACACAAAGTGCAGGCAGGGAGGGCTGCAGCCAGAGGTGGTCTCACAGCTGATTCTGCTGCAGTCTGTGGCTTCAGTGCTTTGTACCATTCCAGCTAAAGGTACATTTGGGGACAGTATTATTGGGGGAGAACAACCCCATTTCTGTAGCAAAGGCTGCCAGAGAAGGTTGGACATTTCTCTTGTGTTTTCTCTTCAAAGCAGAGCCCTGCTTTGCTTTTCACACCTTTGGCTCTGCTCCTTCTCCTTCAATGGGCTGCACCTTTCCAATATTAACAAACATTTTATTCTGGAAAACATCCCATTCCCCATTGCCCTTCCCAGTTTAACCCCCAGGGTCACTGCTTTGGGCTCTTCCCCTCCCAGCAGCTTCCATCCCCCCTGGAGACCCTCTCCCAGACAGGGAACCCCAACTCACCTCCACCTTCCCAGCACAGTCGGGGTACTTGGGGTCCCTGGGCACCTCACACTGATCCCTCCTGCCTTCCATCACTGCAGAGAGACAGTTTGGGAATGGGGAGAGCTGGGGCATGACAGGGGAGCAGCTAGAAATGCTGTGAGGGGATGGGATGGGATGGGATGGGATGGGATGGGATGGGATGGGATGGGATGGGATGGGATGGGATGGGATGGGATGGGATGGGATGGGATGGGATGGGATGGGATGGGATGGGGCTGGCAGCCCCAAGCATGTTCACTGGTGCCACAGCTGGGCTGGCAGACAGCCCCACCCCACTGGATGGAGCAGGACATCATGGTGTGAAGCATCTTCAGCATCCTTTGCAAATCAGTGAAGAAACAGAGGAAACCTCCCTGCTCCAATGCTGGGAACGTCCCCCTTCCCTGAATCTCAGCAGGTCCATTTCCAGCACTTCCCTGTGCCCACTGCCTGGTCCAGACCCCAAGTTCCACCTATCCCCACTGTTGTAAGCAGGCTGCAGGATCTAGGGAAGTACTTGACAGCCTTTACACTGTAAACTTGCAATAACAACTGTCCTGCTGAGCTGCTGGAAGAAGACTCAGCCCCCAGGGTGAGTTCCAGAATGAGCCATAAAATGCTTTAAAAAGGCATCAGGATCTTTTCTCCCTCCCTGGCTGGGTCAATAAAAGCCACCACCCCTCCTCTAAGCCCTCCTTTGCCCATAACTGAAAAGCATGAGGTGCAAGAGGCAGCAGAAAAATCTTCTGCCTAAACCCCAAGGACCACGCAGGCATGTGGGGAAACATCTGCAGAGCCCAGCTGCCCTCCCAGCAGTGCCACAGTGGGATGGGAATGTCTCTCCTGGTGCTGAATCCCAGCCTCTGTGAATTTGGATCCAAACCACCAAATTTTTTGTAGCCAGGTGCTTGTGCTGGCACTGCTCCTCACCTTTAATTTTGCATTTAATTCCCTGACATTCATTCCTGACAGTCATTTAGATTTGTCACCACTCGTCCCCCTGGCAAGCACAAATTTCCCAAGGAAGGCAGCCTCAAGATCAGCCTCCACTTCTGGGGGAGTTTTACAAAATTTTACCCAAATTTGTCGTGATTGGATCTTCCCATGGGCAGAGCAAGACACAGAGGGGGTTTGGAGCATGGGGACCCCCAGGGCCACTCACCCTTCCCATTGAGGAGGCTGTTCCGGAGGATCTGATCCACCTTCACTGCAATGTCCGACACGTTCTGGGCTATGGCCTGGATCCTCTCCATCAACCCAGCTGCTGGCTGGAACCTGGGAAAGAAACCAAATTAACCCTGAGAACTTGGTGTCTCCCAGTGGTGACACTCAGAGTGAAATCCATGCTCTTGGAAGCTGCCAGCAGGTTGAATTTAGCTCCAAGATGATACATGGGAATGGCTGGTGCAGCGTTTAACAGGCAAAGAAGTCACTGCCTTCCAGGAGGTTTGATTGAAAACCTATTTAAATCAGTATTTTGTATATATTCTGCCATTTTTTGCAGTGTGCTGTTAAACATGGATCCACCTGTGCATTTTATGCAGGGAAAATATTAAATAGACTGGGGAAAAAAGGGGGTTCTTATTTCAGATGTGCTGTGTTTGAAAATCCTCTGCCGTGAGTATTGGCTTTGCAGTAGGAAGCTGTGCTCAGGAGGAAAAAAAAAAAAAAAAAAGGAAAATAATAAAAATACAGAGAAAAAAAATGGTAAAACTGAGGAGGGCTGAGGAAATTTGTGGTCTTGGAACAGAGTGATGAAAAACACACAGGACACGGGGATGTCCTGAGCCAGCCCATCCACCAAAGTGGGGGATCAGTTTCTCCTCCCAAGGAACAAGTGACAGGACAAGACAAAACAGCCTCAAGTTGCACCTGGGGAGGTTTTGATTGGATATCAGGAAAAATTTCTTCACTGAAAGTGAGGCCAGGCATTGGAACAGCCTGCCCAGGGAAGTGGTGTAATCATCATCCCTGGAAGTGTCCCCAAAATACCCAGATGTGGTTCTTAGTGACAGGGTTCAGTGATGAGCTTGGCAGTGCAGGTTTAATGTTTGGACTCGATGATATCAGAGGTGTTTTGCAGCCTCAGTGATTCTGAGATTCAGGTGAGAGGATTTCCAGGAGCCCAGCAAGGAGCAGCAGCCAGGGCTGTGCAGGGAGAGGGAGCCAGGGCTGAGCTGGGGGCTGCAGCCCCAGCAAAGCCCACAGGCACCTTCCACCAAGGCTTGAGGTCAGATCCCACCAGCTTGGATGTGCTTCCATGGAATCCTGGAATCAACACTGTCCTGGGTGAACAGCCCCATTGGAGGAACACGTCGTGTAAACAGGAAAACAGAGCCCTGTAAAGAGCCTGGGGGTCAATTAAAACCTGGTGTAAGCTGGAAAGGGGCAAAGAGAACTCCATCCATCAGCACTGGAGCCCTGCCAGGCTTGACAAGGAGCGAGCCCTCCCACTCCAACACCTCTCCTGCCACTTCCACCACAAGCAGCCACCACATCTCAAGGAGTTATCCCAGTGAATAATTTCCCCTTCTGCAGCATTGGGGTTGTAAGTTTTCCCTCCCGCTGCCGCCGAGGTCGTTACAGTACAAGGGAACGTCACATGCAGTGAGCAAAACCAAAAGGGCTACCTTGAATACTCGTGGCACAAAAAATATGTGCTGATGTCAGGTCCTTCATGGTGAAGTTTTATGTTTGTTCTCCAGCGGATCAGTGAACCCAAAGGCTGGATTTAAAGTACCTCTGTCCTCAAGGCTAAAAAAATCCTGGTTTTATGAACCGACGCTGCTTCGGCTGTTGATTTAAAGTTCATTTGCCAGCAGCGAGCTGCCCGCATTTTTCCTCCTGGCATGGTTTACGACCATCAATATTCAGCCTGCATATCTCCACAGGGAGCCACTGATCTTGGGCTTTTAAGAAATAATAATTAAATGCAGAGGACACCATTGCCCCCGAGTCACTTCCAACCTTTTGCAGAGAATAAACCCCAGGTATCCTGCTGTAACTGCTGCAGCAGGGAGGCTGCTCGTGAGGCCCTGGGAAAATATGGGCACAAAAATAACCTGAGATAAGCTCTGCTTGTCAGCATGGCTCTGAGGAGATAAAATTGTCCTGGTCTGAAAGCTCTCAAACTCCCATTTCTGCAACCTTTTTTCCACCAGCAAGCAGCCATCAGACCCCACGGGTGATGCACTCAGTAAACACCTGGGATGGGCAATTTAGGGTGAAACATCACAGGGATGCAGTGAATTTAGAGCCAGGGAGCCCAAACTCCTGTTTTCAACAGGATGTGGGCTTGGTGAAGATGCTCCCTAGGTTTCTCCATCACTCATGGCATGGAGAGAGGATGACCACAGCCACAGCAGCACTGCTCTTACCCTTCAGAGCACTTAGATTAGCTCACAGCCCAGCTTCTGCCTCTTCCCAGAAGCTATCCCAATCCTTACTTGCTCCCAAACACCCAAGGAACCAAGTGAGCCTCAAAAATCAACAGCAACCTCAGTCCCCACCTCCTCACTCATGACCTCCAGGCCTCAGCCACAAAAATGCTCAAACAAAAACCAGGATCGTTATCCTAAATAAATGGCTTTCTTCCAGCTCAGCCCTGCCCTGCCTGGCAGCCACAGTGCTGGGTGATGGAGCTGGCCCAGGCTCTGCGCCAGCTTGCCCGGCTCTTGTGAAGCTACAACTGCTCCCCAAACACAAAGATTTCACCTGAAAGCCCTTAGACGCAAAATGGGTTTCTGAGCATCACACTCCAGCCCTCCAAACAAGGCTGGTGATGAGCATCACAAGGCTTTCCCCAAAACACAGAGGATTACTGGAAAGTGACGCTAAAAATGTCCACCGTGACTCTTGGCACATGTGAAAGCAGAGGGAGAAAAGGGAGAAAAGTAGAAAACACAGAACCAGGCTCAGATCTCCCATGCTCCTCACCCTTGCATGTCAAACTGGCTGCCTCCAAACCCTCGTGACTCTGAGTGAGAGATTTCATGCCTGGGGAGAAGAGCCACGCTCCCAGTTGAGAGCACTGACAGGTCCCAGTGTTTGTATCTGCTGGGTAACAAGGCCATCGCAGGAGCAGCAAATTTCATGTAAGGCATTAAGGAGGTGACAAGCAGGTTAAGCATAAGTTACATCAACTATCAGCACAGCGATTTGTCACCCAGGCAGGAGACAAGAAAATGAGGTATTTAAAGGTGTATCTCCAACGTGAAAAGGTTCTGTGTGCCTGGAGGAGTTTGATGCCTTGTTGTTAGTAACTGGAGACACCAGGAAGGACAAGGTAAGTGGTTTATTCTGCTCAACGATAACTCAGCAGAGCAGGAATATTCCACCAGGTATCCAAGCCAGGATGCCAGCACAACCCTTGCCAGCCCAGTGGGGGGAAAAAAAAAAAATCTCCTTTCTTCCATCACCACCAGTGCCCAGGGAGCAGCTTTCTGCCTTTTCCCTTCTCGCTTTTTAAATTTTTCCATAGCGACACGCTAAATGCCACCAAAGTGTGCTGGCACTGTGCCAGCAATTGAAACTACACTAAATTAACACAGCTTTTCTAGAACAATTTTTTTCCCTGGGACCTTAAAACCGTTTACTACAGCAAATACAGTGCTTTTACTCCGAACCATCAATATTGATTTCGTCTTTATTATTTTCAGATTTATATTTCCCCCGTTGATTAAGATTCAGATCACACTGTGCCGTATAATGCTCTGTATACAGTATTCATCTCCTCTCAAAAACTGCTATTAAGATGTATCTTTCCCCACTGACAGATCATTTGCCATAGAATATAGCCGGAGGTTGGGCTTTCTGACACTTTTTTATGCATTAATTTGGTTCCCTTCACTTTGCTCTTGTCCCCAACTCCGCAGCACCAGCTTGGAATCAGCCTGTTTATCCCTTTACAAGCCACTGTCTTTTTATTGCCTTTTATAAAAGCGGCATTACAAAAAGATGAATCTCTTTCTCTTTGCGTGTTGTCTTCATAATACAAGCCCTAAACATATTTGCTTGCTCGTCCAATATTTCTTGCTATTAACTTGTGAAAGCCATGGCTTTGGGAAGACCAATACAGATGGAGGAAAGCAGATGTTCTGAAGATAATACATCAACAAATTCAGCATTTGCACAGAGCAGTTTACCAAAGGATTTCCACTTGCTCCCATCCAGTGTCTGTGCTGCCATTTGCCTCTTTAAGTATTTTTTGAGTGTTTGCCCAAAGACCCAAAGCAGAGCAGGGCTGGTGCTGAGCTCTCGCTGGTTCACTGCTCTGGGGACACAAATCCAGCCCCAAAACAGCCTCAGTCTCCAGGACAGGGAGCTGAAATCCCACAGGCAGCACTGATGGCCAAGGAAAAAGGATCTTCCCTGACCTCCTGGTTCCTTCTGCAGTTCGTGAGGTGTTGCCTGTTAAAACAGCTGGGATATCTCCAGGAGAAATAACCCCCAAGGGCATCTCCAGGGGGTCACCCTGAGGGCTCAGGCTGCTCTTCCCATCCATCCATCTGTCCCTTCATCCCCAACCCCCTCCAATGGAAAAGACTCAGAGTTACCCAACTCTGTGAAGTCACCAACTCAGTGGCTGAAAAGCTGAGGGGTCCCAGGGATGTGGGGAAAAATCCCCATCCGAGTGCTGGATTGTGGGAACTGAAAAAGCAAAGCACTTTCACAGCATTGCAGTAAGCTTACATAGATAGAGGTTTGAAACAGAGTTGAATTTTAGGCCTTGAAATATTTGGAGCATAGAAAGTTTTTGAGCTGCAAAAAAAAAAAAATAAAACAAGCAACTACTGTATGCTGTAAGGTGTTCGTGTAGTGTTTGGTGATTGGCTTGAGTAGATGTTTGTAAGCTTTTAGCATCAGCCTATTGACTAAAAACTTTTTAAAGGCCTTGGAACAAAGAGAACTTGGACCTCTGTTGTTGTGGTGTGAGTTTTACATCTCTGCCTTCACTGAGACTGATAATGAAATAAAAAACTCATGGAATGCTTCTCAGTCACCCCATCCTGGTTTTGGTGATTAGATCCAACACTGGATAACTAAAAAAAAAGTCATTTAAATGTCCAAGGGGATGGAGAAATTAAAAGCTTTGCTCCACTAATATAAGAGAATACAAGTAAAACTCATCCATGCTGGAGGAAAAATACTTTTGGGAGACCCATGCCCTTGTGTGCATCTCCACATCCTCTCTGAGATGGCTTGTATCCAAAAATCCAGAAGCCAGGTCTGCCCACGTGGGAGAGGGCAGGACACAGACCCAGGGGGGTTATTGGGTGGCTGATGCTCTGTCTAAAATTTGTGTCACAGTCCCCTGACACTGATGACCCCAACACAGGAGGTGTAGCAGGAGAGGCAGCAGTGGCCAGGGCAGGTGCCCTGCTCAGGAGGCTCAGCTGTGCTGTTTACATTTATTGGCCTTGTAATCCTGGATTTAATCCTCATCACTCCAGCGCTGTTCTCCTGAGCTTGGATGAGCAGCCTTGCCTTGGACTGAGCTGCTGGTCCTTGTGGTGGGAGGGCAGCACACTCCGTGCTGTGATGGGGAGTGCAGGGAGGGTTCCCCATCCTGCCCCACTTGGGAAAAGCTCAGACCCCCAGAGAGCAGAGTAAGAGCCCAAAGCTCTGCTTGTGATCAGCATGGTAGAAATTTAGAGTAGCATTAGAGGGGGAAAAAGTGCAGAGGCTGAGGCACAGGGCTCACTGCTTTGCTCTCCCCTGGTGTGGGCTCTGCCAGGTCACTCAGATCCTCGGTGCCTTTCCTGACATCAGGCAAGGACAGGGATGTGGCTCCTGGCTTTGCACATGGGAGAAGGCCCACACCACTGAGGAGTGAGTTTATACTTCACAGGCTGCCCCTGCCAGTCAACTGGATGGGGAATTAAAACGAAATAAAAATATTTTTAAAAAAAAATCAGAGGACAGCATTTGCTCCCAGTGTAACTTCTGGGGTCTCTGAACATCCCAATGTTTTCCACCTCAGGGTGACACAAACAGCTTGGTCTCCCCTCCAGGAACATGTGAGTAAAGACCTGAGTTCACTCTGGCCATGCTTGTGGTCACCGAGAATTCACCCTGGGAAAATATCCCAGAGAACATGACTTGGGATGGGAGCATTCCTTGGAAACTCATTTGAAGCAAATTCCAGATGATGCATGGGCAGAGCCCTGACTGAACTGCTCCAACACCAAGTTACATAATAAATCACTTAATAAATACAGGAGCATTTGACTCACTAAACTACCTCCATTTATTTTCATTTCAGTTGATTGTGGGTGATATTTCTCACACAAATACTTTCCTAAGAGACCCTGAGCTAACCCAAAGCCCACAGCTGCACACCCCAGGGGAGGACGCTGACATTTCAGTGAGCTGGCAATAAACTTCATGAAAAAAAAAAATGATGGAAACCAGCTTTCCAACCAAACCCTGTAGCTCACCAGCACAGCCAGCAAAGTATAACCAACACCAGTAATTAAAATATTTTATCATTGTTATAAAGTGCTTTGAGATCTTCCCCAAGCAGAACGCGAAGCTGAAGCCACAAGCCCAAACCTTCATTTTCCTCCTGACCCTCAGAGCCCCAGGCCCAGGCAGCTGTGGGTTTATTTATGGGAGCACAGAGGATCATTAAAAAGAGGGTTATGGGATCACCATTTTGTTGGGGTATAAATCAGACATATTTATCTACAGGCTTGAGTAGCCTGATGCAGGCTGGGAGAAACCACCTTCAGTGAGCTGGGAAGGCACTGCCAGCCTCACAGCCTTGACTGAGAGGGACCTGCCTAAAAGTGAGACCAAAACCATCGGTTTTGATCAGAATCCTTGGGGCAGAGCATCCCCTGGGGCTGGATACATTCCCCAACCTCCATTTCCTTTGCCAGCTGTGTGTTTGGTGCTCATGCTCTGTTTAATTTTAGCAGGGGTGTTTTGGCAGGCTGTGTTTCCACTGCCAGCACTACACTCTCCTCAGATGCCCCTGAGCCCATCCCTCTGTTTGCTCCCAGCTGCTCCAAAATCAGGGAGTCTGATGGAGGTTGACAGGCTCTGATTTTCCCTGTGGGGTAAAGCAGGCACACAGGTTGGGTAAGGGCAGCCCCACATCACCAGTGCCCCAGCCCTGCCCCTGTACAGCCACTCAAGGCAAAACCAAAGGCACTAAAGCACCGGTGACTGCAGGTCTCATTCACCAAGAAGCCTCATTTGCCAGCCCTGTGATAAAGGACCCCCTGGTGTGTCAATGATTTGGCATGGCACAAAATAAAATAAAAAATTAAATATAAAAAAAAATTTAAAATAAATTAAAATAAACCAAATAAACGGAAGGCAAAGCCTATTGCAGAATTAGGTTCAGCAAATTGAGCAGGAGGTGCTGGGGGAGGTGCAAGCCTGGGAGCAGGAGGGGAGGGTGTGAATGACCTGGGCATACCTTGGCACCTGCCCTCTCCCCATGCTGGTGATGCCCAGCACCATTGGGCTGTGGGGCTCTTCCATGAGGCCACAGTCCTTGTGGAAATGTGGGATGTATGTGTGGATCCTGCTAGCAGCACACTGCAGCACCCTCCCTGCTCTGCCTTAGAGAGAAAAGCCATTTATCTCAGCTGCCCAGGCCTGAATTCCTCCATTTATGTCCTCTCCTGGTCCTGATGGGGTCTCCAGACAGGCAGTGAGTCTCTACACTGTGCCCATCCCCTCCAACCAACACTGAAATCACCCAGGGCCAGGCTGGAGACATCCTTAGGATCTGTCAAGAAACAACTCCTCACCTGTGTCAGGATGGGATGGGGTATGAGACCTGTGAGGAAGGTGAGTGCTGGGGAGGAAGGCTCCTGTCTCCTGCTGCACCCCAGCTCCTGCAGCAGAGCTCAGCTCAGCAGAACAACCCCCAGCAAAGCCAGGCTGGACCGCAGGGTGGGTGTTACCTTCCCTGGGCTGCTCTGAACATCCTTCACCCCCTCCCCTGCCTGCAGCCCCCACTGAGCCCCTCAGTTTGCTGAGGAGATGGGGAGGCAACACACAGAGAGGGGTCCAAGACTGCTCCAGGCTCACCTGGGCAGCAGGAGAGCACAGCATCTGGCAGTGATTTCACTGCAGCCAGCTCACCAGCAGCAACAATTCGGGAATTAATAGAGCCAGGCTGGCAGGATGCAGGAACATCATCCATTTAGTGTCATATTGCGAGACTTTTAATTACTGGGGGAATATGGAGTCATGTAATGATTACAAGAACAAATACTTAAAGTGTGTGGAAATTAACTGAGCCTTGGCAGTAATTAAGCTTGAAGATTAATCAGTCGTTAGCAAATAACACCCTTTGCAGGATAACCACCATGTGGGGGAGAGGGATGACCAGGGATGCCAGGAATGCCAGGGATGCAGACCCCAGCCATGCCCTCTGCCATGTCCCTGTGGGATGAGGTGGGTGGGGGCAGCCCAGCTCCTGGGAAAGGGCTTCTCCAAGCCCCAAAACTGCTGGGTTACCGTGCCAGCTTGGGGCAACCACTTCAGACCCCCTCCTCCCCTCCCTCCCAAGCACTTTTCAGCAAGAGATCAACACTTCCCCTGCAAACTAATGTTTCCCTTGCCCACTAAACAGCTCTCCAGGAGGCTTCCATAAGTACTCCTAATTTCCTTCCCCTCTGATGATTTACGAGGGTTGCATTCAATTAACAGCAGTATTGATTTTCCCGCAGCTGACTGGCAGCCTGCTGGCCCTCGTTAGGGAATCCATCCTTCCCTCCCCAGCACGGGCAGGATGCAGGCACAGGGAGCCCAGGCAGGGCTGCAGAAGGGATCCAGCACCACCTGGGGCTCACAGGCGCAGCCCGTGTCCTTATCCCACAAAACCTTCGGGCAGCTCTTCTAAGGGGAAGAAACTTGGAGTGGGACGTTTGGGTTTTCCAAGGGTTTTATCTGAAGCATTTGCAAGGGGCTGGTGGGATAGAAATGGAGGCACCTGTGGAATATTCGATCAGACAGCCCCTGTGGAGCAAGAAAGACTTTGGAGCAACGTTCAGCTTGGAAAGCTGAGGCTTTCCAAGGCAGGACATTAGTTCCACCCTGTGCATACAGACTTTTCCTTGCATTTTCAAAGGGGTAAAGCCACCCCAATCCCCTGCTGGAATGGTTCAGTGCTCACAGGTTATTCCATAAAGCTCAGCAAAGACTTCACCTCCTCCCTCTCAGCCTGGGCTCTGCAAAACCCAGCCCTCCTGATTCCACCGGGAGACCCGGCCTTAAGCAGGAGAGCACTTTGTAAAAACAAGAATTGATCCACTTTTGGGCAGCTGGAACCGCAAAGCCCACGCTGGCAGCTGTGCCAAGAGGGAAGGAGAGGAAGGTGGCAGCCGTGCCAGGCAGGAACGCTTTGAAGACTGAAATCCCTTTGAAATTAGCACCCTTTAATTGTATTATCTCTCCCTGACAGCCTCAAGTCGGTCACTGGTGATCAAAGAGACAGAGACGGGGAGGGAAGGAGATGAGGTGGAATCCCGGGATCCCAATGAGGAACAGCACCCGGGTGTCTCCGTGGGGATGATCCGGGTCCAGGAGTCACTGCTGGGTCCTGGTGCACCTGGAGGTGCCCAATCCATCCCACCCCAGCACAGGGGTCCCCAGGACTGCAGCTGGCTCCCCTCAAAGGGACAGGAACCTCAGCACACAGACTCCACAGGGTTTCACACCAGCTGCTTTTGGATTCCCCCTGGGATTCTCTGCTCAGCTCCAAAGGGCACCTAAAGCTGTGGGATCAGCACAGAGCCAGGCTCTGCTCAGAGCAGGGTGGCTCTGTACCCTTCCAGCTGCCTCAGGCACCCCTCAAAGGGCAGCAGGGACCAGGACAAGCCCAGAAAGATCACCCTGGATGTGACAGCAGAGGTGGAGCCACTCAAACCTGCTGAGACCCAGAACAGCTGTAACACTTCCAACACATCCACATCCCCTCTGGCCACAGCCCTCAGCGAGGCCCAGGGCTGCAGGGAAGGAAAGGAGCTCAGGAAATGCTTCCCAAGTGTTGGCAAATGCTGCCAGTGCTTCATTAGGGACTGTCACAGCAAAATCCCAGCCCCAGGAAACTCCCCCATGGTGGCTGCTTCACCTGGAGATGCTCTGCCCCATGACCTGAAGCAGATCTTCAGAGGCCAGATGAGAACAAGGAGAGGAGACAGATGGGTTTGGATGCAGAGTCAAGTGAATTGATTTCTCTTTAGGGGTGATTTATAAGGAGCAAAAGGTGATAAACTCGTTGCCCCTGACTTTCCATTGCTGAAAATTGATACATCTGTAATCTCAACCACTCGGGCCCATCTGAGCACACACACAAAACCTGAGGCTCGTTTGATGTGGGTCCATCAGCTCCCATCCTCTCTGGTCTCTCCAAGTGATGGTCCTGGAATCATCACTCTCACAGCAGATCTGAAGCACCAAATGCCCATCTGCAGGCATTGCTGCCAGCCCACAGAAAAGCTTTTAAGTTTATCCCTTAGCTGCTGGTGTAGAGAAACAACCATCACCTGAAATTACTGGTTCTTTTAACACAAGATTGGCCAAGAAAATCCTTAAATGTGAGCAAGAGCCTTCCAGTGGCTGGCTGTAATAGCCCTGTCCACTCCTCTCTGGGATTATTGCTGATCTCATTTGTTTAGGTACCAGCCAGCCTCAGAACGGCAAAATCCCCAGCACCTACCGTGGCTGAGGCAAATTATATTTTCTCAGAGCTGGAAATGGTGCTACATAAAAGGCAGGACCATGCACTCCACGGCTGCCTGCGCAGCTCCAACTCAGGTGTGCAGGTACTGTGGCAGATCTCAGCCTTTAATTACAGGCTCACTTACTCTGTTTTCCATTATAGGCACAAAAGAGGCTCGTGAGGAGAGCGAGGGAGAGGGCTGGAAATGCTGATGGGAACAGGGAAAGGCACAGTGATGGCAGGAGGCGGAGGTGGGAATGTTGTGGGGGATCCAGCAGGATGCACCACAGCTCCTGTGCTGTCAGCACAGAACAGGACAGGGGTGACCCCTGCATGTCACATCCCTGCCATCCACCTCTGCTGTGTCACCCGAGGCTCCACCTGAGCAAAATCCACACTGGCATCTTTTCCACGCTGCCAACTTTGTCTCAAGTGGTTTCTCATCTCTGCTCCCCCACCACCAGTTACCATTTGTGCAGCTCTTGGCCTGACACTCAAATTAGTATCAGTGAATGTTTAAAGGCTCCCAGAGCACGGGGAAATGTCTCTTTAGTGAATCAGTGTGCCACGGCAGGAAGGTCTGATGGCATCTCTCACGCTGCCAGCCGAGATGTGCATCACGGGGAGCCAGGGCATCATTTTAGTCTCTTCTGCACATTTTAAACCTCGCCCAGCTCCAAGGCTGAGCACATCAGCCCTGCATTCCAAACAACCACCGGCTCCACAGCCACCTGAGGAGTACAGGCACAGAGCAAGTGTTCCTGAGATCACATCCCACACACCAGGTGCTGCTCCAGCCCTTGGCAAGCCCCATCTCCAGCTGCACCACAGCACAGCAGAGCAGACACTGCCACACTTGCAGCAGAGACAGCTGCTTCAGGAAACCATGGAATCATAGAATATCCCAAGTTAAAAGAGACCCATAAGGATCACTGAGTCCAACTCCTGGCCCTGCACAGCCCAGCCCCAAAAATCACACAGTGTGCCTGAGAGCATAGTGCAAATGCATCTTGAACCCTGGTGAGCATGGGGCTGTGACCACTAATCCTAAAAATCACAGTCACTTCAGAAACCCCAAAATAAAAGGTTCCGGACATGGCAAATGTGACTAAAAAAGATCTCCCCAAGCCCCACACCCCTTTGGGCCCTGCCACCCTCTCAGAACAGCTCAGCACATGGGGGTGTGCTGAGCCCCCGTGCTCCACAGGGTCTGACTGACCTGTCCAGAGGGAATCGTGCTGCATCCCCTTTGTGGAAGTCAGTGCTGTTCTCCAGCCTGGCCAGGATGTCCATCCTCTTCATCAGCATCTCCAGCATGTCGCTCATCCTCCGCAGCACCCCTCGGGACTCGAGGGCTCCCATCACTGCAGCACACAGAGAGCAGCTGAGACAGGGCCAAGGCTGGCACTGACAGACCCCACCCATGGCACCCCCTGCCCACAGCTCCAGCCCCACAGCTGCCCGTGCTCCTGTGCTCCCCAGCCCCATGGGTGAGCTCAGTGGTGTATGGACCATCTCAGTGCCCTGCTGTCCCCAGTGTCCCCTCCCTGGCTCTGCCCCAAAGCCCCATCGTCCTGCCATGCAGGGTAAATCCCTGCCCAAATCCAATTGGGCTCCTCCAGCTCAGGTTATCTCAGCCCTGGATCCAGCCCCTTCACCAGCCATGAACTCCTGACTTATCCACCTCATCCAGCCTGTTCCGAGGGCTTATGACAAACTGACTTTATTCCCAAGCATCAACCAAACAGCCTCTTTCACTTGGCACTTCTGTTTTTCACTCTCCACCTAGCCCAGCATCCTGCCTTTGACAGCAGCCTGCAGGGGATGCTTAAGGAAGAACACGGGAAACTAACCAAAGAGCTGGTCCTCCCCCAACACATCCTCCCAGCAGCACCGGATTTTCCTGTTACAGAAAAGAAGAAATTTTCTGCCCAGATCTGCAATGGGGTGGGTGACCCAGCACTGGAATGCAGCACAGCTCAAGTGCTGCATCTCAGAAACCTCCCCCAGCAGGGAAGGCCCCCAATTCCCAGCCCTATTTAACACTGTTTCCTATGGGTTTGCACAGCACTGACCTGCTGCCACATGGAAAGCACAGGGGGATCCAGGAGCTCCTGGCTCCCAGCTTGATTTGCCATCTAGTGACAGGCAGCCTGAGCCCCGAGCCAGGGAACAGAAAATAAAGCTCCTGTTTCATCTCAGCTCGGCTCATTTCACGTTGGTAATAACTTAATCAGTGCATAATCCCCTGAACCTCTCCCGTTTAGCTTATCTCTGCTGTTCCACTCACATGTGCTTTCCAAGAGGCAGCACATATTTAATTTAGGGAGCAGCAGGAGCCAGGGGGTGGCACTGGGAAGGAGAGTGGCTGCCAGATGTCCTGAGAGGCCATCAGGTGGCCATCAGGTGGCCATCGGGTGGATATCAGGTCTTAGGGACACCTCATGCACTCCCAAACAGATGCACAACCAGTCTTGCAAAGCCAGAGGGAGTTTGGGATCCCCTATCCTGGCACTGCCAGGGCAGTGGGATGGATCAGGGCATCCCAAAGTCATTGTGTGCCAGGGACAGCCCTGGCACGGGCTTCTCCTCGCCACAGGAGCTGACTGAGCACATGAAACAGCACAGAGGGCTCAGTGTGGGGTCTGGGTGGTTTGGGTGCTCAGATGAGAGCAGGGTATGGCCTTGGTGGGATCAGGAGCATTGTGACAGCTCCAGCTGCAGCCCCAGCTCCATCCCCACTCCCCCAGGAATTCACCCACTCTTCAGCCACAGCTCCCAGGGGTTGGGAAGGCTGCTAGCCCAGGGAAGGCTGCACTGGCATTTTGCAGCTGAACTGGAGGCTCCAGCCCTTCACTCTCCTCTGCCAGGTTCTCACCCTGGCAGGCGCTGGGATAAGATCGGATCACTGCAGCTCTGTTGGATGCACAGCACACGAACACAGGGTCAGGAGCCAACCCTGAACCCCTCCAAGCAGCTGACACTGGGCCAGCCAGACCTCGCCAAAGGCTGGTTCCATGCTTGGCTGAGATTATCAGCAGCACATTAGTTTTTTCCTGACGCTATCTAACAAAACAGAAGAAACATTGAGAGCAAAAGCAATTCCTCAAAAAAAAAAAAAAAAGAGGACAAACCACCATTCATGGAGATTGAAACTGGGCTCTTCCCCAAACATTCTCTCAGTTCCATGGCAAGAAGTCAGTGATTTCTGCTTGAATCAGTGGGTGCCCGAGGTCCTGTGCAGCCCCAGACCTTTCTGGGTGGGTTTGGGAACACAGGAGCCACCTGTGCCCATCCCACCAGGAAGGTCACCCTGTCCCCTGGGTCATATAAAAGTCACAGCCTGTCCCACTGAAGAGCAGTAGCACTAATGAGCCTGCAATTAAAAGATGCTATGGGGGTAAAAAAGTGGAATCTTGGAACCTGGAGCTCCATTTTGATGAGGGCTGCCCCAAACACAGCAGAGCAAATCAGGAAAAGGAAAACAGAACAGCTCTGACGTGGGCTTCAATCAGAAAATCCACTGAGCCCATTCCAGTGATATCCCTCCCACAGCTGGGCTGTGTTCATGGGTTGCAGCCCTCAGCACCCTCTGTCCATCCCAGGCCTGACCATCCCCCAAATGGGGATTCCTGCTCAGAATTTGCTCCTGCTCTGACATCCCAGCACGGCCAGCAGGTCAGAGCTTAGACCTTAGACTCAGTTTTTGAATGAGACAGTGATTACCAATCCCTCCTGGATGCTGCTGTGCTGCAGTGGGTGAGGCTGGAGGTCAGGAAAAGGACCTGACCCCACCCCTACAGCTGGCCAGAAAGGCTGAAACCACCAGAATCCCATGGGCAGAGCCCATCCTGGCCTGGGGGTTTGGATCCCAGCTTGTTTGAGCGTTCAGGTTGTGATGGTTTGCTAGGAAGACACAAGGATTGTGCCTGGGAAGGCAAATGAGGTGGAGATTTCCTGGCAGTCCAGGCAAGGATGTCTGCTCCAAGCGTTTATCACAGAAGCACAGCTGACAAGGCAGATCTGCTCCCAAATCACTAATGAGGGATGAGGATATTCCCACCAGGGCACAAATCCATCTCCCTGTGGATCCCAGGGAAGCCAGCAGCAACTGGAACCACGAGCTCCAGCTCTGCACCCCACCACCAGCCTGGCCCCTGACATTCCCACTGGCTTCCCTGAATTTCCCTGAGATCCTCCCTCCTGCCTCTGCCACCATCCAATTCCCAGCTGGTTTTGAGCCATTGCAGGATGCTTTTTAATAGCAAAGCTCTGAGCTTTGCTGTCAACAGTGAGCTGAGATATTCATTCTCAAATAAAGAAATATAAAAAAAAACCCAAATACTAACTAAAAATAGTAATAAAATAAAAATCCCAGCTTTCCCTGCATTATCTTTTGGGGCAGTCTGCCAGGATGCAGAGCTGTGGCAGGACACATCTCCCCCAGCCCTCCCCTGGCACTCAGAGATGAAGTCAAAGCTCTTCCACATCAACACCTCTCTCTTTCTGTTCCTGGTCTTTGTTGTTGTTGTTGTTGTTGTTTCCAGCAGCTTAAGGAAGCTAACAACGGCCTGACATTTTTGGCAATGATTATTACATCTCTTGGAAAGTGTGTCTCATTAAAACCAGAAGAAAGGAGGAAAAGTGCTGAAGCGACTCTTTTAAAAATGCAAGAGCCTGGATTAATTTGTTAACCTGAAACGGAGACTCAGACTCCCACCCATGGCTGCTCAGCTGCCTGAGCCAGGCACGGGGATCCAGAGGATGGAGGAGATCCTGGCCAGGACCTCAGGCTTCTCCCTAAAGCCAGGGATGAAAATCCCCAAGGAGACTTTACCCACAGCACTGCAGGCAGCCAGGATAAACCCAAAGCCACCTTTACCAGCACAAAACCCCAGTGAAACAGTTCTGAAAAATGAAACAGCGCTGAAAACCACTTCCTTTAAAAATACAAAGCCACCTTTCTGCTAATTAGAAAGGAAAAATATTCTAATTTCCCCTGATAATCAGCAACGATGGGACAGCAAATACAAGTAAACCCAACTGACAGATTAATTGGAGTTTGCTAAAGTATGACAGGGTTTTGACAGTTTTCCTGAGTGGCAGCCACGCTTTCCAGGCAATCACTGAGCTGACAGAGGTTTTCATAGCAGCACTAGGAAATAATGATTGCAATCAATCATATCTTACCGGATTTCGTGAGACACGCTGGTAAACACAGCAGAGGGAGGAGAATTATTTATGGGCCTTCTGAAGAGCACACAGCTAAGTAATTGGATGAAATCAGGGGAAAAAAGGAAAGCAACCCCTAAGGGTGATGTCTTGTGGAAGAAGGGATCGCCTCTCTGTGAAACCAGTGGAATAGTCAACAGCCAGTATGCTCAAATTGGGATGGGCTGAAACCCAAGGGAATTCACCAACGATGCACTTGTCTTTAAAATACCTCCTTGGAGTGAAAGCAGCCATGAGCAGGCTGCTCACATCACCCCCTACCAGCACCTGCCCCTGGAACCTCCAGAACAGGAGCCAGGATGAGCATCCAGGGGAGTTCTGCTGCGTGTGCCAACCTGAATTCAAAGGTGAAGTTCAGTGGAACCCAGTGATCCTCGTGGATCCCCCCAGTGCAGGATATTCTGTGTTTCTCTGACCATGCAGGAGTGGAGAGCAGCAGAGAAAGGAGCATCTCTAGTGCAGGGGACACCCTGCAGGGCGGTCCAGCACAGGGCTGGGACCAGTGGGGGGTGATGTGAAGGGAAAGGGGCAGACAGGAAGGAATTTCCTTGTGTCTCCCACGTTTTGTGATCCTGAGCATCCTCCACCACCGCTCACCTTGGGAGCCCTCTCCACCCAGCACAGATGGAGTGTGGAGGATGTCACCCTGTCACAGGCTCTGGGATGCTCAAAAGGAGTTAAACCCCTCAGGAAAAGAAAAAAAGAGAACTTTGGGGCACGTCCCCTTGTGCTGGTTTCAGCTGGGGTAGAGTTAATTCTTTTCCCAGCGGCTGGTGTGGGGCTGTGTTTTGGAGTTGTGCTGAGCACAGGGTTGATTTTACAGAGATCTTTTTGTTGTTGCTGAGCAGGGCTCACACAGAGCCAAGGCTTTTGCTGCTTTTCACTCTGCCAGGCTGGTGAGGAAGCTGGGGCTGCTTGGGAGGTGACACAGCTGGGACAGGGGACCCAGACTGACCAAGGGCATATTCCACACCATGGTCAGGGTATAAAGGGGGGGAAGAAGGAGGGAGGGGATTCTGGCATTAGTCAGTGGGTGGTGAGCAATTGCACTGTGCATCACTGGTTTGTTTCCTTTCTGTTATCGTTATAATTTACCATTATTGATGTATTTTACTTTATTTTCAATTAATAAACTTTTCTTCTCTCAACATACGAGTTTTACTCCAATCCTCCTCCCCATTCCACAGGGATGGGAGAGGAGGGTTGACAGAGTGGTCTTGTGGTGCTTCATTTTCATCTGGACTTAAACCACAACATTCCTTTAGCCACTTGGAGTGACTGAAACCTCCCTGATGGCAGCTCCCATCCCTGGGTCACTCAGCCCCATCCTGCTCAGGGAGTCTCAGACTGCCCAGCAGCAACTTCTTGCTGAGAAGATGGGGGGGAAATACCCACATTTCCACCCAAACCCAAGTTTGGGGCAGCAAAAGCCTCCCTTGCCCTCCTGTGGGTAGCCCAAGGCACAGCCTCAACCCACATCTCCACAGACCCATGTGAAGAGCACCAAAGCATCTCCCTGACATTTAAAACACAATGTTTCCCACACTGTATTCCCAATATCCATAACCTGACTGGTTGGCTGTGAGTCCTCTGCCTTCTCAGACCTGTCACACCCCTGCCTGGCCATCCCACAGCATCCCCTGCTTGTACTGCAGCTCAGAGATAGTGAGATGTTACCTGTGTCCATTGAGAACACCAGCTGAATTCATTTCAATCTAAAGCATCATTTGCTTTGGTTTTCTCCTTTAAAGGACAACTCCAGGCTGTTTAAACCCCTCAAAAGGGCAGCACAATCTTGAAAGATTTATTGCAGAGGAAACCAGAGGATCTCCAGTGGGGCTGAGGCAGACCCAGACCTCACTGCCCAGCTCCTCGGGGTGGTACCCAGGGCTGTCCTGGGGATCCCATCCTCCTGTGAGGGCACTCACCCTGGCATTTTCCCAGGAAGCACAGCCCCAGCCCTTTGATTGTCTGCCCCTCTGATGTTCCTCTTATTTACTTTCACTATCGATTTTGATTCAAGCAGATTAAAAGACCAAAGAGCCAACTAGCCAAGGACTAACTCTGACACATAATCCATCGCAATCACAGCCCAGAGACCCAGCACTAACTGCAAACAAGAGAGCCCAAGGCCAGGCTCAGGCTGGCAGCACCTCCTGTCTCCATCCCTTTGGGGAACCTGCTCCAGGGATAGGCAAGGTCCCACAGAGTGGCTGCACCCCTTAAGGGCACCCATTCCCCAGCAGGAGCTCCCAGCCAGTTACTGCTGCCAGCAAATCCACCCACATCTGCCACTGAACTGCCACAGATTTATTGATTTAAGTTATGCAGGGAAAATATGGACCTGCTTAGCCAGTCCCCCAAAGGAAGAGAGCGCCAGGAGCACACAGGGAGCTGCCACACAGGTGGAGGTGTGTTGGTTTGGTGTTTTCTTTCCTTCGTGTTAGAGCTGGGATTAATACATGGGAGTCACTGTCTCGTGTTTGGACTCGGTGTTTATTATTTCTTATCTATGTACAGCCTCACGAGTCATAGCTCTAACTTGTAAGTTAGAAAATGAAGGTAAAATTGAGTGTTTCTAACCCTTTCTAAGGTTATTTAAGTGCTAATCACCCAATAACGAGATGACATTATATTATTTATATTTTTGACCCAATAATGACTACCTAAGGCCCACAATGCAGACCTTTTTCACCCAGTTAGAAAAAACCACCTGAAACCATGAAGAAGAAGGTGAAGAAGAAGGACTTAATGCCTAAAATCCTCTGTCTCACCCTGTATATATTACTACATACTAACATCTTAAATCTAAGTTTTTTACCCTGTGAGATCACACAATACTACTCAAACTCCCCACCCACAGCCCCCAGTGCCATCACTCAATTTTGGAAGCCTGTTCTTCCACGGCCTCAAGTCACATGTAGTGCCTGCTTGAGGCTCAACACTCCTTAGCACAGAAAGCCTGGGATTTTCAGCCTGCAGAGCTCCAGCAGAGGCTCCTGTGAAGCAGCTCAGGGGCTGCTGGTGGAGTGGACACTCCAGAGCTCCAGCTGCACCATCGATCTGCTGCTGAGCCCTGAGCACGGCAGCTCCCTGGTAATCAGCCAAATTAAGCAGCCTTAAGTCACTGGACTGGTGAAGTAGATTAAGTCCCACCTGCCTGCTATCACCTCCTCCTGGATTTATCCATCCCCTGGTGCACTGCTGTGTAAATGTGCAGCCTCAGGGGTGTTTTCCTTCAGTCTCTCTCCATCCATGTGCAGGCAGAGCCTGTCACACCCTCTGTGTTCTGCAGGACTGGTTCCAGTAACAACCCAGCCAGGCAGGAGCTGACCCAGGGCTCTGCTGGTGCAGCCGTGTGACAGCAGCAATTGCAACCTTCCCCTGGGCTCGGGAGACCCCCCTGCTCTTCCAGCAGTGCAGGTCTGATGGCAGCAGGGGGACAAATGTGCTGTGGGAGCTCCCTGCTGTGAGCCAGACCCAGCTGTGCTGCCCCAAGCAGCACCAGCAGGTGGGAAATGACCCCACTGAGCCCCAGGAATCTGTCCTGGAGGCTTCACACCACCCCTACAGGCAGGCACTGCTCTGCCCATCTCGCTCCCAGACTGCCGCAGCACAGCCACATCCTTGGGATCCAGCAGCTTGAGGAGCAATGAGCTGCATCCCTGCTGCCCTCCTGCAGCCCAGCTGCTGCAGGCTGTCCTGCTGGAATGGTGCCCCAGGAGGTTTCCTGGAGGAGGCTGGTGACAGGAAACCACCCTGGGGTGTCCCTGTCCCAACCCTGCTGCTCTGGGCTCTCGTTCCTCCCTCCTTCAGCTGCAGGATCCCGAGATGAGCCTGCAGAAGAGGGTCCTGATGCTTTTCCACCCATCCAGCCCCCCCCTGTCTGTCCAATCCTAAAGGAAGCCCTGGAGGAACAGCCTGCAGCTCCACATCAGCTCCCTTTTTCCATACAAATAAGAAAAGGCAGGAAAATGAACGATACAAACACTCACACTCGCAGTCAGGAGCGTTTCATTGCTGCAAGGGAGAGCCCAGGGCTGTTCCCCACAACTTTTATTACTCCTTACCTCACCACACACACACCAGAGACCTGATGGCCCCTCTGGGACATGGGGACAATCCCACAAGTCCTGCCATGAGCCATCACTGGAGGTAAAAGGAACTGGATCATCTCCTCTCCCCCACAGCCCCTAGAGATGGGCTGAGGGACTTGGGAAGCTGGGGAAGAAGAGGTGAATACACACAACCCCAACACAAGCTGCAGTTCAGCTTTTATTTGTTTTAATATATTTTTAATCACATCTTTCTTCCTCCTTCTCATCCCCCTTTCACGTTTTCTTTTAAAAAAGCAGCAGCAGGGAGTTTTTAGTTGCTTCTCTATTGCCAGCCAGCACTATTTTAAATTGCATTTTGAGCTGTTCTGCAGCGCTTCAAACACCTCACACTGCAGGACAGGCTTCCAAATTACAAGATTAACATCGATTTTAAATTGCTTCCTAAAACACAAGGACTCCAGCATGGATCAAGGGCAGCTGCTGTAGCAAAGCCCAAAGGACACCAGAGCTCCTGGGGCACGGCTGGATGCTGTTGACACTGGGGGTAAACTGGACCCTGGATTTGCAGCTGAGACCCCCAATTTTGGGGGAAAAGCAGCACACACAGGTCCCACAGGACAGGGACAGCTCCAGAGTGACTCCACTCAGCCAGGGACCGACCTTCCTTTGGGTTCTTGGTGTTTACAAGAGGTGTCTCTCCAAGGGCACCGGCGTTTAACCCAATGGTTCTCCTCCTAATGGTGCCCATTGCTCATCCAGGGAAAACTGTACCACCAGGAGCCCCATGGATTGCAGGAAAGGAAGGATTGCACCCAGCACCTGCACAGCCCAAAACCAGCCAGTGGAAGGCTCCAGGAGGCTCAGCACCACCATCAGTCCTCCAGCCCTGCACATCCAACGCTCGAGCCCACAGCCACACTCACAGCTGCCCCAAAAGGTTCAGCCAGCAGAACTCAGCCCTTTAACACTTCTAAAATGATCACCCTTTCTCCTTCAGCCAAAAAGATTGGCCAAACAGTGCTGGGCATCATGCCACTCTGCTTCTAGGGGCAAATAAATCATCCCCTTCTTCCAAAGCCATCAATCTCCAGCGAGCCCAGGGGCCAGATCCTCCAAGCAGCAGCAGAGCACAAAGCAGGGCCCCCAGAGCTGGGGGGCATTGGCAGAGCTGCAGGATGAGCCTCAGCTGATCTCTGCTCGAGCTGAACCGAGCCCTGCTCTCTCGTTTAAGCCAGAGAAACAAATAAATCAGTGGGAAAACCCAGCTTTTACAGAGGCTGCTATGGTTCCCACTGTGCTAGTTTTATTTTCTGAAGTACCTGCTGCCTCCCGGGCACAGGGATGAATTTTGATTTAGGAGTGAAAAGGGGTAATAAAAGCATAAAGAGCCATTAACATTCCTCCTGGCCATGGTGGGGTGTTGGCTCGTCAGGAGTTGATGGAAATGCCATTTGACTTCCTTATGAGCTATAGAAAATCAATTAATTGATTTAATCATTCCCTGGGTGTCCCTGCTTATGGAGATAACAGAGTGCCAGGGCAAGAGGATGCTGCTCCTGCCTCTTCTCACCTAGGGCCAGCAGGGAAGGGCCAGCACACATCCCTGCTCCAAGGTCCTCATCACTGCTGCCCCCCTCCAAGATGTGTGAACTCACACTTCCATTTTCCAATAACTTCGGTGGCATCATTTTTTTCTTCTCTTTAAAGCCTGCAGGTATTCAATTCTGAGCAGTAATTGCATGAAACAGGCACTTCTTCAGGAAGAGACATTTTCCCAGGGTGGATTAAGCCTTAACCACTACAACAGCAGCCCTGACACTTCTCTTTATCCCTCTGTGCCCTGCAAAGCACCAATCTGCATTTTGCTCCCACAGAAGTGAGCAGGAACCCCCAGTGTCACGTGGAACACCAGGGATGCCTTTATTTTCATTATTTCAACAGCTCTCATTTCCCTGCCTGCAACACCAATTTAATAAGGGCAGTTTTAAAGTTTCACACTTCCACTTCAAACTCCCCTTCCGCGAGTGGGTTGAGGATGGGAGCACAGTGCCCGATGGATGCAGAGCTTGGGGCTGAAGGGGGGACACCAGCACAAGAAGGAGAGGCTTTTAATCCACTCTCATTTCCTCCATCCATGCAAAACAATGGTCTGCTCCCAAAAAACTGCAGATTAAGGACACCCCTGTGTTGGCCCTGCAGATTAAGGACACCCCCGTGTTGGCCATGGGGGTGCAACCCCAGCGTGGTGGAGCTCGTGGCTGTTGTGTCACCTGCTTAAAGAGCCCTTGGAGCAGCTGAGTGTCCAGCAGGAGCTGGCAAAAGGCAATACTGGGGACAGAAAGCCCTCACCCTGCACCTGGGCTCTCCCTGGCTTTGGGGTCTCCCTTAGCTCCTTTCTCCCCACCAATGCTTGGACAAGGAAGGAACAGAACGGAGGGAGCTGCCAGAGCTCAGCAGAGGAGCTTGAGAGCCAACCCTGCTGCTCCAGGAGAAATCAAAATCCCATCAGCTCCCAGCAAAGCTCCTCACCAAGAGGATGCTCCCAGCGCCAGCCAGCTCCACTTGGCACCAACCAGACAACTTCTTACAGCATCAGCTGGCTGCTCCAGCCTCCGGGGAGTCATGGAGTGGCTTTGGAAGGGATGGAGGCAGAGAGGCTGGAAGTGAGCCCCAAGCACTGAAGAGCTGCCCAGCTTGCTCCTCCACGTGGCTTCCCCCTGGCTGTCACCCACAGGCTCCAGGAGAGTCTAATCCAGCTCTGGATGCAGCAGGAGGAGGATGAAGCACTGGGGACGTGCGGGATCTGCAGGTCCCAGCTGGTGCCGAGGAGGTGACACCACGCTCTGACCCACACCTGGGAAAGCAGCCTGGATAACAGCCCCACACCAGTGCAGGAAGAGGGGATGGGAGAGGGAAACCTCCTGTCTTTTGAGGGGGTTTTACATCAGCAAACTGCGGGTTCGGACCCTGAGAAGAGTCTCATCTCTCCTCCTGGAGCAGCATCCCGGGCACTGCCGGTGAGACACGCTGCAGCATCCACTGATCCTGACAAGCTGCTTACAAGCGCTGCAGTTATCCAGGGCTGCTCAGCAGACAACATCAAAACACGACACCAGCAGCCCGGGAGAGGGTTAGAACTCACTCAGGAAGAAACTGGGAATAATTAGCTCCAAGTTTGCTGAGCAGAGCCCGCCCGGCTCCCTCCCTCCCCTGCCCGCATCCCCTGTCATTGTCACTTGCTTACATGAGCCTTCACAACTGGTTCTCCTGTCGCCTCTGCTGAGCGTTAAAGGCAGCAAGATAAATTTATAACTCACATGACTCCTTGAAAGCACAGGGAACACAAACATCCCTGGAACCACATGTCTGGGCTGTGTCTCAAGGAGGCAGCAGCTCAAGCTCTCGTTCCTGGGTCCTCTCTCCAGCCAGAGCAGGTGAGAAAAGGGATTCCCAAAGGCACAAAGCAACTTTTGGGTATTCTGCCCAACCCAAGCTCCTATCAGAGGAGCTGTGTGCTCTGCCCAGACTGGTGTGGGAACTGCAAGACTTACCAAAACAAGACATAGACATCACTACAGGATCTGACTTATGTCCTTAGAACAGACCAGAGCTTCTGCAGCCTTAGAATTGCTGTAGTTCAAAATAAAAAAGCTTAAAGCAAACAGAAAAGGTGCCTTTAAAAAAGCAAAATATGTATTAAGTAGGGTAGTGAAAGATTTTAAAGTTTGGCAATGTAACGTCGTGTAGAAAACTTGTAGTGATGTTTTATTAGATGAAATTAGAGAAAAGACACACTATGGTAGAACTATGCAATGCAATGTAGTGAATAATTGACAGAGATAGCAAAAAAGGGGATTTTTTTTTAATTGTACCAAGAGAGGGAATTGTGGGAACCAAAAAAGCAGAGCACTTTCACAGCATTGCAATAAGCTTACATAGATAGAGGTTTGAAACAGAGTTGAATTTTAGGCCTTGAAATATTTGGAGCATAGAAAGTTTTTGAGCTGCAAAAAATATAAAACAAGCAACTGCTGTATGCTGTAAGGTGTTTGTGTAGTGTTTAGTGATTGGCTTGAGTAGATGCTTGTAAGCTTTTAGCATCAGCCTATTGGCCAAAAACTTTTAAAAGGCCTTGGAACAGAGAGAACTTTGGCTTCTGTTGTTATGGTGTGAGTTTTACATCTCTGCCTTCACTGAGACTGATAATGAAATAAAAAACTCGTGGAATGCCTCTGGATTGCCCCATCCCATTATTGGTGCTGAGATCCAACAGACTGGGACCTGTCACAGATGGCAACAACCCAAATTTGCACATCCTGAAAATTACCTTTCCTGAGAGAGAAGGATGGCAAGCACCCCTGTGTTTTATTTTAAAGCTCTCTTGGGCTGAGCAGCATCTCAGTGCAGCCAGGATAGAGCTGAACCGAGCTGTGCCTTCCTGTGCTGCCAGCCCTCACATGGAGAGAGTACACAGTGGGTCAGGGGGGATGACAGAGTTGCTCAAGCTCGCTCTGATCATCAGCAAATCCGAGCCTGACCTTTCTGCATCCTCTGTGAGAACAAATGGTGATGTTACCTGCCCATGCTAACCCAGCTGGGACGCTGCTGGAGCAGAAGGAAAAGCAGCAGAGCCGGGAGCAGGAGCAAAGGACCCCTCTGAGGAGATCATGTAGGTTCTCACATTTCCATTTGGCCTCTCCTCAGGGAGCAAACCAAGGCATTGAAATAACACGAGATCCCATTGCTTCACGGTGCTGTGGCTCTGAAATGGTGAAAACGCCCTGCAAAACCCCGAGCAACCTTCAGCATTATCATCTGCAGCACAATTCTCACCCTTCCACAACATCCCTGCTCTGGAGAGAAACAGAAGCCACAAATGACAAAGCTTACAGCTGTGCTGCACAGCCCTAAACAGCTCCCTCTCTCCTCTTCTGTGTGCACTGATGGAAGAAATGGCTTTAAGCAGGTGAGGAACCGGAGCAAGTGACAGAGCAGAGAGGCAGAGTACTCCAGGAGCTGGAATACTGAGAGGGTTGAGGAGAACAGGGCAGGATTCCTGCCAGGTGATGTTGAACAGCATCTCCAGCACAACATGCCTTGGCTGTTGGCTCTGGATCTCTCCTCAGAGTCCTGTAGCCCAGCTTGGCAAACCAGAGCCATTCTGACCCCACAAGGAAGCCTCAGTGCTCAGCTTCCCCATGGTCTGCACGTGGGACAAGACACCCCAAGCCAGCAAGGGGAGGCTTCCTCATTTTTTTTCTTTTCCACGTTTATTTTTATTCCCTCCAAAATGAACGTAAATGACCCAATCTTTTTGCAGCAGAAGCTGTTCTTTGGTGAGCTGCAGTTCTGCTGGGTCACAGACCACGGGATGTCCCTGCAGGGGCTGGTGCACTGCCCACCTCCAGACACATTCCAGGGGGTGTTACCATTGCCCAGCTGCGATGTCCCAGTGCTGCAGGACTGGGAAAACTTCTGTCCTAGCTCACAAGCTGCTTATCACCCCATCAGGATCCATATCCTGCAGCCCTGAGATCAGACCCCAAAACACATCTCAGCAACTTAGGGCAAAGTGCAACAGCCTCGTAGAGGCTGACCTTCACCCCTGCTTACTTCTGTTTTCCAGCCTGTGCTCTAAAATCAGCTCTCCCCCACCCTTGTCCTTCCCTTATCCCATTCCCAGCGCTCCCAAAGCAGTGGAGGAAACACAACACGGGAGCCCAGTTGTGGCCAGCCACAGGAAACCAGCTGGAGATGCTGCTGGGAGCTCAGCTTGGGGTGGGAAAAGGCAGGTGTTGAGCTCTGCAGCTGAGCAGGAAACACTTGAAAACAGGTTGAAAATCCTGTTATTAGAACAGCAAACACACAACTCCAGCCGCTCAGCAAAGCCCCGCTTCCCAAAGGCTGCAGCCGTGACCCCAAGAACCTGTGAACCACTTCAAATGCTTCAAAAAGTCCCAGCAAGGTCAGCTGAAATCAAATCAGACCCTTCTTGCAAGAAGCAGCAGCCCAGCACGAGGGCAGAGCTCAGCCCCAGCCGTTTCAGGATATCAGGACCTGTCCTGCACCTCCCCTGGGTTTGCAGCAAATTCCTCCAGCACCTCATACCCAACCCTGCAGGAATCAACAGCAAGAGGAATCCGGAGGCTTTTGATTCTTTGAACCAGCTACAGCAGTTGCAGGCAATATTCCAGCCACATCTAATCGTGTTTTAACACTTAATAACCTATTTTCCCCCCGCTAATCCCCTGCAGCAGCAAGCTCCACCAGCGGGATGTACATCCCACCAAATCCAGCCTGGGGCACAGCCACGGGCTGAGGGACCACAGCCAAATCCCTGCCAGCACCATGATTACAGAATTTGGTGCTTTTTCAGCGTCAGCCTCCTGCCCCTCGACTCCAGCAGTAAAACAACTGCAAGGAAGATGCTTGGGGGGAAAAAAGGATCATCAAACACATTAAATTCTAAATAAGAGGTGAGAAGAGGACACAGCAAACTCAATCTCTTGAGTCTAGAGCCCTTCCCAAAGCATCTCCCACATTCAAAATTTATAGACTTCTCCGTTTCCCTTTTTTATCTACATCTTTGCAGAACAAATTCTCTCAGTGGCTATTTCAAAACAAAGGAATCTTTGTCTGTGTTTACTTGACAGCAGCGGATTAGGATAAAATAACTTGCATTTCAGAAGGGGTTTTTTATATTTATTGTTAAGATGCAAAGCCTCTACTGCAGCGAATCACCAAGCAGAGAATCCATCTGAGGAATGATTTCTGGCACACACCGAGAAACTTGGCTTTTGGAGAGAACCTCCAAGAAAGGTATTCACATACAAAAATCAAATTTTAAATGGGATTAACTCCTGGACTGTGACATTATCCATTTCTCCTTCTCATGCTCCTGCCTCACATCTATGATTATTTTGGTTGTGATTGGCTGCTGGCACAGTTCAGGAGCCAGGAAAGCTCTGGGCAGGGCTGGGGCATTTTCATGTCTCCCTTTGAATTGCAATAGCTGAGGCTCAAGGCTGGGCTGGGCAGGTCACTCTGGGAGAAACAGGAACAGCCTCAGCCTAAACTGGAGCAGGGACCATGAACTTTAGCATTCATCCACAACCCAAAGGATTTTTTGGATGCAGGTGGTTTTAAACCAAATGATTTTTTGACATCCCCCAGCTCTCTGCAGCCACTCCAACCCCACAGGCACTGAAGGGCACGGGCAGCTTCCCCTGCACAGCTGAGCCTGGCAGGACACGTGGGAATAAGGAGCAGCACAAGCCACAAAAGCTGGGATCAGCCCCAGGAAGGGCTGCAGGAGCTGACAATCACCACAAGCCCACCCCATTTATCCTCCAGCTCCACTGCACAGCAGCCCACCCCAGAGCACATGGAGGAGGGTGTTGGCAGCTTCCATCAATTAATGAATAATGTCCCAAAGGGCACTGCCAGGAGTCCAGGTGGAGCAGGGAACAGCAGCAGGGACCAGGTGGAGCAGGGAACCAGGCTCCTTCCCCACCAGGGGCCCATTCCTGGGAAACACTCAGACCTGGGCATGGCAAACCTGAGGCCACACACCAGGAACTCTTCCCAAGCCACTGGCCATGAGCCTGTCCATGTTTGTGCAGATTCCCATTCCTCATCAGCCAAGAGCTCATCAGCCCAGCACAATTAACCTGCTCCTCTGAGCCCGCCTCCAGCCCAGCACCGTGTGCTGAACAGCAGCCGTAACCGGCAGGAATATTCCCTGCCTTTCCCTGGGATCCAGAACACATGTTAATTAAATGCCAGTTTGTTATTCAAACAGACCTTTGGAGACTTCACAGCGCTAATCAGCGGCACATCCACTCCTGCTCCCGCCCTCCCCACCTGGATGCTCATTCCAGCTCCTCCAGGTGAGCTCTGCCTGCCCTCAGCCAGGAGAGACCCCTGGAGTGCCCTCCTCGGCCTCCTGCCCCAAACAGAGGGGTCAGAGCTGCCCACAGCCTCAGCTGGGTGTGCTCTCAGAGCCTGCAGGGATGGAGTTTCCCCATCTCCCCAGAGGCTGATTCCCCATTTCCCGGTGCAGCAGCATCCACCACCCTTCCTGCCTTTTCCATGGCTGGGAGAGTTGGCTCCTCCGGCCACCAGATCCTGTCCCCGACAGCCACAGCTTTTCACGGGTGACAGAGGGAGGTCTGCAGTGACACTGGCCAGCTCCTGGCCAGCACGTTCCCTGAAGCCTTGGTCCCACTCTGCTTTGGGGGTTACTCGCTGCTGGGAACAGCTACATCACCCTGGGACACAGCCAGTCCCCACCAACCTGTGTGACAGCAAAGGCTGAACCCCAAAAGACTGAAGCAGATGTTAAATAGTGAGAAAAAGCCTCTCAGGTGGTGCCTGCCAAGCTCTGGGGACAAAGAACACAACCTGCCTCCAGCATCTTCCTCCAGAGACAGGAGAGAGGATGCTTTGTGTTTAAAGCCAGTGTGTGAGGCCATGAATGAAGCTCATCTTCCCCAATAAGAAGCGCAGCAACAGCCAAATGTGCAGCAATTCATCTGGAAGCAATAGTTTGTTTGGCAAAGCCGCTGAATATACGAAAGAAATTGGATTTGCATCGAATTTTTGAGCTTTCTAACAAAGCAGGACTTGCCTTACCCAGTTAGAAAGCTAAGAGACTAAAATCTTGAAAAATTAGAGGACCTAGGTCGTAATTTACTTCTTTTCTTCTTTAAATGAGGCCAGTCAGGCATTACCAGAAGCAACATTCAATCTGCACCACCTCGGAGCAAAGCAGCATCTCTCCCAATCAGCAAGGCTGGTGCTCAGAGCCCTCAGCAGAGCCAAAGAGAGTCAGGCAAGAGGGTGAACCCATTTACACACCTTGATTTAATCACCTGAACCCCTAAGTGTGGAGGATTTAAGGTGTGAGGGCCTGAAAAAGGAGATTTGTTCTGACTCAGCTCCAGGGCTGGGCTGACGCTGCTCCCAGAAAACAAGAGACAGGCAAGGCTGCAGTCCGTGGATTCAGAGGTCTGGGTTCAATTGGTGACAAGGACAAGGATGGGAAAAGCCACTCCAAGGCACCCAGAAAGGGGATAAAGAGCTGAGGAATGGTCTTTTTGCCATTATTTCACCCCAACTGTAGAGCCCTCTGGGGTGAGCCCAGGTGCTTCTGGAGGTTTCTGGAAACCTTTGCTGCTCTTTGCAGCACAGCCTGAGCCACACCTCAGCTGGTCCCACAGTTAATTGGTGTCTCTGCCTGCCTTTCAGTTCTCTACAAACTTTTCAGGGACGCTGGGGCTCCTCTGGGACAGAGGGCAGCTGTAACAGTGACACCTTTAATTTCAAACTCAGCAATCTTTTCAGAACCCATCTCCTCAGAAGCCAGGTCAGGAGAGGATTTGGAGAAGGCCATGGGGGCTGGGGGCTTCTGCCCACTCTCCTTATTCTGTTTGGGACACACACGTGCCCTGAGCAGGTGCAGAAGCACTGAACAGCACTGACCCTGCCACCTGCTCCAGGCTGAGGGCACCAGGAAAACACCTCAGAAAAGGAGATTAATGGAGCTGGTGGTGGGAACAGTTAGGGGAGCAGAGGGGGAGGAACATCAGCCATGTGCTCCATCCACGGGGAGAACACAAATCCAGCTGCCACAGGCTGCAAATCCATCTCTTGGAAAGTCAACTAAGAGGTTTAACACCATCCAGCCTCTGGAAACAACCACTTCATCCATCTCCTCCTGTAGGGAAGCAGCTGGCACTCCTTCCAGTGCCTCAAGGAAAGGATTGAGTGCTCCAAAATCCCATTCTAGGTGAGGCTGTGAAGATGTGGATGTGGAGATCAGATCCCTGCATGGTTTTGGTACAGAGGAGACTGTGATGGCCTCACCAAGCCCATCTCATCCTGCTTGGGGGAGTTCAAGCTGGGCATTTCAGTGGACTGGAATCTCAGAGAAAAGGTCAGGGGAAGCTCAGCCCATGGCAGCAGGGTCCTCCCAGAGCAAGGGCAGGACATGACTGTCCCATCACAGAGGTGTCTCCTGAGCTGATGTCTCGCCAAAAGAGGTGTTAAATGCAACACACACTTGCTAAAAATTAGAATATTTCTCTTCTACATCTCAATACCTGCATAAAACCACAAAGGCCTTTTATTTTCCCTTCCCTAAGGAGCAATTTCTACTCCCTGCAGACCACAAGTGCTCAAACCCACCGAGACCTCCAAGCACCTGAGCCAAACCCTCCACACCTCAGACCAGGGACAGCCCACACCACCCACACTGCTGCCAGCTGAGGGGCTGATCCTGCTGCTTCCCCGTTTTCTGCTGGAAGCCAGGGTCAGCATCCACGCTCCAGCATCCATCCCTACCGTGTCACACCTCGGGGTGCCAGCACAGCCAGGTTTGAGCAGCACAGCAAAGCTTCCCTGCCATGGCTGGAGAGGGCAACAGGACCCTGAGCCGTGCTGATCATCCCAAAAAGGGCCAGGAAGGACCTGTGGGAACGGGAGATCCCAGCACCATCCTCCTGCACCCCTGGCACCCCTGGCCATGCCCGTGGGGGCCGTGCAGCACCAGGAGGGACGAGGGGGACACGGGGCTCACCTTCGGTGCGGATGGTGAAGGGGGAGTCCCCCAGGCGCTTGGCTGAGAACTGCCCTCCCAGGGACGTCATCAGGAAGCACAGCGTGAAAAATCCAATGCCCAGCACGAAAATCCTGCGGGAGAGAAAGCAGAGCTGGAGCCAGGGGTGATGAGGAGGCAGCTCATCCCTCCCGGGCCAGCCCCAGCACCCTCTGCCCCCGGGGTGATCCCTTTGCACGGCGGCAGGAGAGCCTTTGGGGTTGGGTGTGTGGGACAATCCCAGCTCCATCCCTGTGGCTCACCCAACCCAGGCCTGGCAGGGAGATCTGTGCATCCTCAGCCTCACCCCAGCCACGGCCAGAGCCACGTGTGCTTCACAAAGAGCCTGGGATGCTTCTGCCCAAACCCTGGCACTGAGCAGGGGGGTGTTATGAATAAATCAGAATCAGGTTAATATAAAGAGAACAATTTATTTAAAAAAAAAAAAACCACAATTTCGATAAAAAGCCACAATAAAATAAAACAACAACAATCGAGTGTTGGGTGGCAGGAGAGAACAACAGCAACCGTGCCCACACCATCGTGTTCGAAGCTGGGGTTTTTATGGGGCTTTTCTGCCTGTAGGCTAAGTCCTATTGTAAGTCCAAGTCCAAGATACATATGCATGTACTCTTTCCGCTGCTTATTTGGATTTGAAGAGGTTTTCCAGACTCGTTGATGTTCCTGGGCAGGTTTCTCGGAACGGGACATTTGATTACGATGTTATCCATTCTTTAGCCGAATCCTCCCAGATGGGTATCAGCTGATGTTTCGAATGTCTGTCCTCCACCCAGGCTGAGGAGCCATCTCCTCCTTGGCCAATTCTTTTCTTTTGCCAATTCTGACCTTGTCTAAGATTCGTAAAGACTGTACAGTTACAGGAAGAAATTACAAAAGCAGCCTCTGGGTTTGTGATTCCTCCCTTGGTTAAAACATACATTGGATATTTTAATACACAAATTTATGTTATATTCTACAGGGGGTTTGCCTGAGAACCCCTCTGAAATGCCTGCAGCCTGCTCCAATGGGCAGGCCTTGAGGAACCCCCCACTGCACTCAGGGGGAGTAGAGGATTTGCATCTTCAGTGGGGAAGCTGAGCCAGACCACCACTGCCCGTAGGATGCTCCACCAGCCCAACAACCCAGACCGCAGGAACCACTACAATAAACAATACCTGTGCTCCTCTGGGAGAGAGGAGCAAAGAAAGACCTTTACCTTCCCTTCCTCCCAAAGGATCTAAAAAAAGCCCTTTTAGGTTTTTTTTGTTTTTTTTTTAAATAAAGCCCTTTGTTCTCTTGTAACTAGGCCACCGGCATTGTCATTGTGTCCCCTGCGCACAATGGGACAAGGGGGGACCTGTACCAGCAGCGCTCATGTGGCCTGGAGCCATCCCATCCCTGCTTTGTCCACCGGGGCTGGCAAGGAAGTGGCTCCCAGGGGACGCACTGGGCAGGATGTCACCTGCATGTCCCTCCCATCCCAGGAGGGACTGCTCCTGCTCAGGCCAAATTCAGCCCAGCCCCTCTTTTGGGAAGGGCTGAAGGCAGGAGCTCTGTGCCAGCCTGGTTGCTGCGCACCAGGGAGTGTAAAGCAGAGTGCTCTGTGCCAAGGGGTGGATGTCTGGCCTCCTTCCACTGCTCAGACACTCTGCCATCGCCCCCCAGACTCTCTGGAGATGCAGCAGCCTCCAGCAGAAACACGGGAAAAGCCCTGGCAGAGCCACTGCCAGGTGCCAGTGTGACAGCTCCCGGAGCAGCAGTGTGATCTCAGCCACCACACCCAGGGGAAATCTCGAGGAGGAGAAAGAGAAAAGACAACTCCCAGCCAGCCTGGTGAAACAACAGGTTTGTCTTCCAGCAGGTAAATCCTGTGTGGGACAGGGAGCTGGGGAAGGTCTCAGGGGTGCCCGCTGGCATCTCAGCATCCCTGAGCCAAAGGGAAGCGAAGCACAGAGGACAGGAGCCTCCAGCTCTCCTTTACAAGCTCACAGCATCCTCCACAGGGCTCAGGAGCTGCACACAGGCACAGCACAGCCACCCAGGCTTTTCCAGGTGCAGAGGAGCCCACAGCCCTCCACCTCAGCATTCCTGTGTAGCTGAAAGGCAGAGGAGTGGGAGCCAGCCTTCAACTCTGGTCTACAGCACTGCAATTATCTGCTGCTGGAAAGGGCTAACAAATAAAGTGACCTGCTTCAAAGCCCTCGTTAGTGTCTGGAGATGTTGTGGAGAGCTCAAGTACCAGGTCAAGCAGCTCAAGAAGGGCTGGGCTTCCCCAGGGAGATCTGGTGGAGGAGCTCCCAGGGCAGCTCCCCGCTGTCCCAGCACAGCATAGCCAGGGTTTCCTCGCCTGGAAAAACTCCTGGCAAGATGTGGCACTTACAGGGGATCCCAGGAGCTCCCTACCTCCATCCAGGCAGCTCTAACTCTGCTGTCACACAGACAGCACACAGCTGAGCCCCAGATCCAGGGCAGCATCACTCTCAGCAGCAGCCAGAACAAAAACAAAGGGTTTCCTCTGCCTGCTCCGAGGAGGATCAGCCTTGCTCACAGCAGACAGGCCCCTAACTGCTGCCCAGCCCCATGGATCAGCCCTGCCCCTTCCCCAGCAGATCAGGGACACCTGGCCATGGGCTCTGGACATCAGCACAGCACAGCTCCCCATCCCCTTCTCACCTCCCACCTCATCAAGGGGAAAAGCAACACCCTGGGCTTGTCAGCAGCACACTCAGCATCAGTACAAACATGCCCTGACAGCCAGGCCAGAGCTGGCCTGGGAGAGCTGCCCCCCCTGGGAGAGCTGCCCCACCTGGTACAGGGATGCTCAGGTGCCTCACTAAAGCTGTCTGACATCCCTGTGCAGGCCTGGACCAGCTCAGGTCCCTTTAATTTCCAAATGAGCCACCCCTGGAGCGGTGGAAAGCAGTTTCTACGAGATGTATAAACCACTGTGCACCCACTAATCCAGGTTCCCATGCCCAAAGGCCTGGCTACAGGCACAGCTGGTGAGCCCCACGAGCAGAGCCACCCCCTCCCCAGCACAGGCTGATGAACCATCGAGCTGTGGAATCTGCACACAGACATGATACAGACCTCAGCCCCTCCCCAAAGCTGGGAGAAGGGTTTCCAGAGAGCTGTGGTCCAGCTCCAGCAGGGAGGTGATTGTGGAGGCAGCAGAGCGTCCCTGATGCTGCAAAGCAACGTGGTGTCCCATAAATAGCTTGGAGAGGGGGTGATCTGGGGACATTAGTGCACTGCCATTAGCACAGCCTGAGCCCAGCGCAGTGCTGGGTCTGGGAAAGGCTCTCAGGAACACACTGGAGGGGATTGCTGCACCCAGCCTGGCTTTGGAGGGCTGAATTTGCCCTTAGGAAAGGCTGTCTGCCACGGCACTTCCCTGGCAGGAGAGGACAGCAGGCTGGAGAAGGAACAAGCTGAAGCCCAGCACCCCAGGGTCCTCCCTGGGAGCACATCCTGGTACAAATCCCACCCATGGTCCTGTCCTGGTATCCCCTCCCCCAAGGGGCCTTTTAACAAAGCATCACCTGAATAAATCCTCAGACCTGATCCTGCTCTCACACCTCCTATTGACAATACCTTCATCATTATGCCAGACCTCGTTGACGCTTTTTAATCTTCATAATTACAGTCTGGCAAGGAGGGATCGTTAAACACTGAGCAGAGAGAAAAAAGGGGAAGGGAAGAAAAAGATACAGAGGTGCTCTGTGCTCTACCATCTCCCTAGGAAACGAAACCTTTTTCATTTTGACTGGATTACGGTGAGAGTAGGAGAGATGCAAGATACTTTTTTCCCAAATAAAAAAAATTAAAAAAAAATTTTAAAAAAAACCTGGAGCCTTACTGGAATTGCTGTCCTTGGGAGATCAGTGGACCCAGCCTAGAGCAGTGCTCCAGGGAGCAGGGAGGGTGCAGGGCTGGACTCTCAGCCTGAAAACCCCAACTCCTTTACTTTTGCTGATGTTCTCCAGGTGAATTAAAATGCCTGACCCACCTTCAGCTGAGTGGAAACTCCTTATACAGAAAACAAATTTACCGCAAAGGAAGTAAAACATACCAGATCCCAGGTGGTCCAAATGCACTCCCCCAAAATCAAGACTAACTCCCTGAAGACTATGGAGTTCCAGGGACCGAATAACATCTACCCTGCATGCTGGCTTTGCCTGTCATCCAATGTCACGTTTAATTCATTGCTCAGGCACAGTTCTGGTGCCAAATCCCTCTCCAAACTGAAATGTTCACAGTTCTGGGCTCTGGCTCAGTGCCCAAAAGAGAAGAAAGCGAAATTCCTCAAGTCTTAAATGAAAATTGGAAGTGATGCCCCAGTCATGGAGGATTTAATGGAACTGAAAGCTGGATGTGACCAGGAGAGTCTGAGTGCTGAGCTGGGGTGTGGTGGGGGGAGGAAGGCCAGCAGCACCCAGCAGGATGGGACTGTGACACTGGGACTGTGACACTGGGGATGTGATGCTGGGAATGTGACACTGGGAATGTGACACTGGGGATGTGACACTGGGAATGTGCCCACGGTGCCACAGGGAGAATCCTACACAGGTGCAGGGGGAAACCAAGGGCTACAGAGCCAGGTAACACCTTTTATTAGACAAGATTTCTACTCCCAAAAGCTGAGCCACCATTCAGGTTAATAAATGATCCCTCTCCCTGAAACCCTTCTTGCTCGGAGCCTGACAGGGCTGTGGTGCTGTCAAAGTGATGCTCAGCTGTGATCCACGCAGGGGACCAGAGTGAATCTCCCGCTGACCACTGGTACATCCCGTGGAAAGCCTGGCTTTGGTTTCCAGCTGGCAAACAGAACTACAGAGCCCAGAGCTGGGTGAGCTGGACCAGGGCTCCTCGGTGAATTCTTGCCTAGATCCAGCACCATCACAAATGAGACCCTTTTTGCTGCTGAGATGAAGGCAGAGCCACCCTTGGACATTCCTCTGGTTTTCCAGACTGATCTGCTCCCTCTCCCCTTCCCTCTCTGCAGGCGCTCTCCCAGCCCAGGGCTCTGCATTGCTTTGCTAAGCGTGTTTGGAGGGTGGTTAATGAAATGTTTTGGTGCACAGGATCAGGTTTCCCGTGTGCTGTTTGCCGATGGCACGGCTCCTCCGATGGCAGCAATCCACATCAGGCAGGGGATGGCACCACGGGAATCCCTGGAGCAGCCAGGCTTTGCCCAGCCAGCAGCAGGGCACCGAGTTACAGCACCCATCCTGATTGCCAGGACCTTCTCCCACTCCTGGAGGTTCTCCCTGACCCACATCAGCTGAGGATGTGGAGTGCTGATGTGAGGGGAGCAGAGCTGATCTGCACCGGGTTACAGAGCTGGGCAGTGCCAGCATTCACCCACCCTGGGCTGGGAGCAAGGTGACACAGGACTGTGGCATGGGGGGGTCACACTCAGCGTTACAGCAGCACAGAGGAGGTGCAGAGGTCCTGGACACTGTGGGACAGTAAGGACAGGGTCTTGGGAATTCCTCCTCTTGCACAGGGAGAGGATGACTGTTAACAGCAAGGTAACCCCGCTGGTGCCAGTGGCACCAATACTGGTCTGTACTGGTTGGAGAGCAGAAGCCAGCCCAGGGCACAGGGCCAGGACAGTGCAAGTTCTCCACCTGAGCACCAGAGACCATCCAGCCATCACAAACCCCTCATCCACACTCATCCTCATCCCTGATGGGACTTTGTGATCACCCTGAAATGCGATCACCCTGTGCTGTCCCACCCTGACCCCAGATCACTGCTGGAGATGGGGTTCCCCTGTCCCAGGGGTGATGCCCAGGGCACAGGGATGCTCCAGCCAGTCTCTCTCTCACTGTGGAATTCAAGGAGGCAAACAGCCAGGCAAAGAGCATTCCTCGGGGTGAGAGCGCCCTTCTCGTTTCTCTCACAGTCACTCCCTGCCCCACTCGGAGCAAGCCTGAGCTGTGGGACCCCTCACACCTCTGCCACCGCTTTGTGCCACCGCCTTGGCCATCCCAGGGCAGTGCCGCGGATCCAGCAGCAGAAAAATCCCTCCAGGCAAGCGGAGCCAAGCGGCTCCCGAGGAGAGGCAACAACCTCTGCACACCTGAGTGCGAGCGAGCGCTGCAAACCCAGCCTGCCCTCGGCGCCGGGCGGTAGCGGGGGCTAACCAAAAGGCAGCGAGAAGATCCTGCCGTGACCCCAGACCTCTAAACACAGCGGGGAGCGCTGGAAACCGCGGGGCTGGGCTCAGCCCACCGTGAGCTTCATCCCCCGGCACGTTCCCCTCGATCTCTTCAGGGTTTTTACTCCCTCTCCCTATCATAAAACCACGTAAGTGCCGACATCTCCCGTGAGTCTCGAGCCCGGGAGGAACCCAAGCTCATCTCCAGTGAGGCAAAGAAGAGCAAAGGCTGGAGAGGGGAAGCGAATGTATGGAAGCAAAAATGGGGAAGCAAGGGGAAAAGCAATGGGTGGGTACGGGTGTGCTGGAGGCGGAGGGGCTCAGGTTTGGACATCCACCCCAGCCCCACTGCCGCTTCAGGGTGGGTTTCGAAATCTCCAGATGCACCAGCGGGCTTAGACCGGAGGAACCGAATCCCCCGGGTATCAACATCTCCGAGCACGGTGCTCACAGAAGCCGGCGGCGAGCAGCCCTGCGATAACCCCGGCGATAGCGGCGTGGGGCGAGCCGGGAGCCGGCGGCCAGCGAGAGCTGCAGGAGCCACACGCTGCCCCGCGGGCAGAGCCGCCTGGACCCCGCCATCCCCGGCTGGGCTTGGACCCGCACACCGCACACGGACACACAGACAGACACACAGAGAGACACACAGACATACAGATACCACACACACAGACACACAGACACCACACACACAGACACACGCACACACACACAGACACACAGACTCACAGACACACACAGCCCGGCCATCCGCAGCCCCCCGCACCAAACGCGCTCCGCCGGCCGCTCCCCACCCACCCGCAGGAGCCGGCAGCGGCCGGGAGGAAACACCAACTTTACCTAAAGGGTCTCAAGGTGACAAGGCATCTTCTGACCATTATCTTGCCATCCGCGTTGACAGTGATCATCGTTCCAAAGTTGCGGGCAGGGGGCGGCCCCGCACCCCCCCCAGAGGCAGCGAGGGCGGCAGCGAGCGGGGCTCAGCGGGCGGGGCGCGGGGCTACGCGGGGGCGCATGGCGAGGGCACCGGGGGGACACGTCCCCCCCAGCCCTACCCTTGCCCCTGCCCGCTGCCGGCCGAGCCCATGGCCGGGCCCCCGGGCTCCGCTCCGCTCCGCGCACCCCGCGCTGCGGCTCCGCTCCGCCCCGCACCGCCCCGCGGAGCCTCCGCCGGGCTCCGCCGAGCTCCGCCTGCCATCTAGCGGCAACCCGGCCCCGCGGAGGGGGCTCGGGGCACGGGGGTAGGGGAGGTGGGGGTGCGGCAGCCCCCCGAGGTCAGGGGGTGGCGGTTTTGGGGGGAGGATGGCCGGGTTTGGGCGGAGAGGGCGGCAGCATCGCCGCGCAGGTGACGGCGTCGGGGACGGCGCGGGGACCTCGGGAGGCAGCGATGGCCCTTTGGAGGGGACAGTCAGAGCAGAAATGCCACCGAGCACCGTGCCCCCGTGCCGTTTGATGTGGGGGAAGGGGGATTAGGAGCAGGGCAAACCTCCCTTGTGGGGAAAGGCGGGTCCGGAGTCTCTGACAGCACCAGGCTGCAGCTCTGCGGCCCCATCACTCTGTCTTCTCTCTGGGGGGCACAGTCACGGCCCACGATCTGGCTCCCCAAAGTCCCCGGGTACTCCAGGGTGCTGCCAAAAGGCCCAGGGCGATGTCCTTGGGAAGACAAAGAAAAGGCCGTGAGAGCTGAGGCAGAAGCAGTGCCGAGCTCAGCAGAGGTGTTTCTGGTCTCCTGTGAAAGGTGACAAGCACAAAAAGCCTCCCAAAAGTTGGGACTTGAAGGAGCCAAGTGTGCACAGAGCCCAGAGATGCCCCATTTCCAACCCCAGCCAGGATGGGTGAACCACTGGGGGTGAGGGAAGGGATGCAGCACCCTGGGGTGAGCATAGAATAGCTGGGAGGAGATGTGCACTCCATGTCCCCCATGTGCACTCTTGGCCAGGCTACAGGACAGGGCCAGGCCGTGGTCTGGGGGGCTGTGGTGCCAACAGGGTCCCCTCCTGCCACGCTGGCTCCATGGCTGGCACTGGATACCACCACGGGTACCATAAAGCACAGGGTGACACCAGGGGACAGCTGTCCCTTTGCCTTCCCCACAGTGGGATGCTCTCCCCCCATGATCTCCCCCAGCCTTTCTCCATTCCCTCTACCTCCAGAGAGAGAAACCTCCCTCCACCCTCACCTGCCTGGCCTGGCTCAGTGATCTGCTCCTCGAGTGCTGAGCAATCCCAACACCCTCCCAGCACCAGCCACTCCCTCCTCTACAAACGAACCTTGACCACAATCCCAGGGTTTTCCCGTGGGGCTGGTGAGGAGGAAATGCTGCTGTGATACCACATTTCCATAGGCATCCCAGAAACTCACACTGCTTCCTTCTCCCCAGTGGAGACCAGGAGTGGCCTTGGTCAGCAAAGCTGCAGGGAGCATGAACTGCAACAGCACCAGCCACAGGGGAGCTCAGGGACAGCGGCTGGAAATTCACCCCAAACCCAAAATTTTTGAGATTTAAAAATCTCAATTTTTTTTTATCATTTTTGTCATAAGAAGTTATGAGATTTTTTTTTCCTCCTAAAACCCAAGTAGAAGCAAGAGGCAAAACCATGTTCTCCAGGACTTCTTAAAAAGAGAAGGGGTTTTGTGTTCATCCACATTTTTCATGGGCAGGTGACAGGGAAGGGGTCATTGCCACACCAGGTCTGGGTGGGATCACAGCAGGATGCAGGCGGATGCACAGACTGAGGATTTGCAGGAAATGTGGCCCAGGAGCAGCAGTCAAGCCAAACCCTCAGGTCATCTTGGCAAGGACACCCTTCTCTGAATCCCATCGTGTGAGAACTTTATGGACACAACCAGGCAGCCTCAGTGCATGGACAGACCCCAAACACCAGCTGGGTGCTCAGTCCATGCTGTTTTAGGTGCAGCTGGGAGCATCTGGCCTCCTCTGGAAAAACCACCTGGCATTCTTCACCTGGCAAGGAGGGGAGCAGCAGCTGAGTGAAGATGCTGTGGGGATCCTGCTACCCCTGATTTCCTGCCTGCTCACTCCACTCCCAGCTCCTGCTGCTCTGGCAGGAATTCTCAGTTCTCACCTGAGCTGTAAAACCACCTCAAAATCCAGTGCTACCCTCCAGAGCCCAGCTCCAGCCAGCAGCAGGAGGCAGAGCCCTTCATTCCAAGAACATCTTTCCAAGATCAGCTCAGCTCCACGGGGCTGGAAACCTTCCTGATGCACATAAACACTGCATGGAGTGGGTGATGGAGCAGCCAAGCCACTGCCTGGCATGTGCCAGGATCCAGCTGTGCCTTCCTGAGAGCCTGGGAGGGACAGGGAACATCCCACCCAGGAGTGCAGAGCAGGGGGGACCAGAGCTCCAGTGAGGGGTGAATTCTGTGGGATGGGACCCTCTGACCTCCGTAAGGATAACACCAAGGTCCTTCTGTGCATCCCACAAGCTCTGGGTGGTGCCCATCCAACTCTTCCCTGAGGCCAATGGCAGCGGCTTCCCATAAGGAAAAGTCTGGGGTGTGGTGAAGCACCACTCATTTAAGAATTAGGGGTGAGTGACATTAAGGGGAGAAGGGAGGAGATGGTGTCCTCCCATTCCTCCTTCCAGAGCTGATCCTGGGCTGGAAAATGCCCCCAAAAGGCTTGGCTGTTTCTTGGGCAGGCAGAAGGCAGCTCAGCCACCTTGGCTTCCTCCAGGTGCCTCCTGCAGCACTGACCAGGAAATTAAAATAAATAAAATAAAATAAAATAAAATAAAATAAAATAAAATAAAATAAAATAAAATAAAGACTTTAAAAAGATAGAAATCTGCTCCTGTCAATCTCCATGCACATCCTGGCAGGGTGCTGAGGTCAGCAGGGAGCAACAGTCAGAGTTAGTTCTGCTGCTCCCAATTCCCACCAGAATCAGCCCCAGGGATGGGAATGTGGCATTCCCCACCCCCCAGGGCCCTCATCCCTGAGGAGAAGTGCTGCAGCAGCCAGTCCTTTCCCTGTGCTGCTGCTTGAAACAAAAGCTTAATTAACTACCAGCTCGCTGTCTGTTTAGAGGGATAAATCTAAAATCCAAGGACGGTAATAAAGCAGTGAATTATCTTCTTCGGCAGCTGAGAAGCAATAGCCCCAAAAATCAATATGCTGAAGTTATACTGCACACACACACACACACACACACACGTTTGTTTGTTATTCTGAATTCAGCAGCAGCAGGGAATGGAGAGAACCAACACAGCAGTCAGCTGGCCCAAAAGAACCCAGTTTTGCACCAGTTAGAGCCCCTGCCCACCCAGAGGTAGACATGGAGCACCTCCAGTGCAGGCAGAGGACACCAGAGCATCCTCTGGGGGATGGGACTCACCCTGCACCTCTGGCCCAATGTCCTGGTTTAGGGCAAATTTGGGAGGAAGCCTCTGAATGGGGTCCCTCTAGAAAGCAAATTCAAGCAGCCCTTCCCTCCACCTGTTTGGGAGACATAAACCTCCTTTGAGAGGAGTGGAAAAAACTGTTTATTTAACAAGCAAAGTACTCACAAACATGGAAAATGGATAATGCTAAACAATAAAACCTCTCGCTGTTCTGAAGAGATGGCAAGTTCAGAAAGTCCTTGCTGTGGGTTGTAGCTGGGCTCACTCAGTCTCTTATCAGACCCCCCCTGGACTGGAAAATGCCATCCTGGTCCCTGGTGTGCCACAGGTGTGAGCTCCTGGTGTTTTTCTGGGTTTTCCAGAGCAGGGACAATCAGTTCCAAGAAAAAGAAAAGCCACAGTCTGAGGAACTTCTCTGCCTCAGCCAGCTAGAAACTAACTAAAAGCAAAGGAGACCCAGGAGCAGAATGTGGAGGAGTGAGTGCAGCTCCTGAGAACAAACCTGGCGCTTCTTCTCCACCTCTTCACTCTCAGAACCAGTCTTAAATGTGCAGAACTCAATATCCAGCATAAACAGAGCAGACAACTGGGGATATGATCATCATAAAATCACTCCAGGACACACAGCACAAGGAATTTTCAACTGATCCCTGCTGACTGTGCAACCCCAAGTCCCAAAACTCCCTAAGCAGCCATGGCTGCACAGAACATCATGGTTTGGGTCACCACAGCTGCAGGAAAGGGGTTAGAAATGCAGGGCTGTAACCCACCAGAAATAAAGCTTAAAATACCTTCTGCAAAGGTCACAGACCTCATACACTCATCACTGCTCAGCTGGTGCACCTCCAGACAAGCCACAGTGACAGGATTTATCTGGGCTTTTGGTGAGCAGTGCCCACATGCTGGGGATCCAAAAGCACCCCAGGACCCTCCACAGACTCCCCACTCCAGCCCAGGACCCTCCTTCAGTGCTTTCCAAAGCCTGGGGCTTGGATCTGCCCATGTTTCATCTTGGAGCTTCCTCTCGAGCCTCAAGCTACTGGGTCTTCATGGAAAAATAATGATCCCAGAGGGGGAGAATCACAGCAAACAGCAGAGCTGTAATGTGCTATGACAAGCCACTTCCTCAAGTTCTCCCCAGCACAGTCTTGCCCTTGAGATCAGAGAGATAATTTGATTGCAGGAGCTGCAATGCCCAAATGCTTTGGGCATTAGGATCACTTAGTCACCATAACTTCTCTGTCCCCCTCAGGGGGGACATTGCTGGGGACAGGGAGCTCTTTTATGGACACAAAACAACTCTGCTCCACCACTGGCTCAGCCTCAATTGCTGCATTCATGCCTCTCCCATCTCGGTAGCAACAAGGCAGAAAGGCTCTGAGCCTGGGCCTGACATCCTGTGCCACTGGCATCACCAGCCAGGGGCAGCAAAAAAACCCTAAATTTGCTCCTCTGTTTGGAGAGAACACAAAGAGCAGGGAGGGGATGGCAGTGTCCTAAAGCCACCTTGGCACCCCCATGCACAAGATGCTCAGGAGCTTCCTGAGGCTGCTGAAAGGGACCGAGAGGAACCAGCAAAGATCCAGGGCACAGCTGGCCTTGCTGCTGCCAGAGCAGCAAATGTGGGTGCTGAAGATTCATCTGCAGCCTGCAGAAGATGCAACGTTTCCCTTCAACACTTGAAATCCAGAAACACTGCTCGGCTAACAGGCAGCAGGGAGAGGGAACCTGGCACTGCCCTGGGGGGATTTACCAATCATGAGGGCCCCAGAATCTGTTCTCTGCTCCATGGGGCTGCTCTCTGCTCCCCAGGGCTGTTCTCTTGGGCAGTTCTCCAGTTCACAGGGCTGTTCTCTGACCTCTGGAGCTGTCCTCTGCTCCCTGGAGCTGTTTTCAATGTTTTCTCGTCCCCAGAGCTGTTTTCTGGAGCTCTTTTCTGGACTCTGGATCTGTTCTCTGTTCCCTGGAGCTGTTTTCTGGACTCTGGATCTGTTCTCTGTTCCCTGGAGCTGTTTTCTGGACTCTGGATCTGTTCTCTGTTCTCTGGAGCTGTTTTCTGGACTCTGGATCTGTTCTCTGTTCCCTGGAGCTGTTTTCTGGACTCTGGATCTGTTCTCTGTTCCCTGGAGCTGTTTTCTGGACTCTGGATCTGTTCTCTGTTCTCTGGAGCTGTTTTCTGGAGTTGTTCTCTGTTCCCTGGAGCTGTTCACTGGGGCTGTTCTCTGCTCCCTGGAGCTGTTTTCTGGAGTTATTCCCTGTTCCCTGGAGCTGTTTTCTGGAGCTGTTCCCTATTCCCTGGAGCTATCTGCATGGCTGAGGTCCCAGTGGGGTGCAGGTACCACCAGGCAGACCCTGATCTCTGTCCCCTGCTACCCTGGGACAGCAGCTGGGAGCCCAATGGTGATGTTCAGCACTTCTGCACTGCCTCAAGGCAGAGCCAGCAGCACCCCCGGGGCAGATCCGGCAGGGCTGGGGGCTGCTGCAGCCCTCAGCAGTCGGGAGGGGCTCTCTCAGCCCACTGGGGAGCAGGAGGAGCATTCCAGCCCTTGGATCCCCAGGGATGCTGCAGCCCCCAGCCCCGGCAGCACAGCCCAGGACCCTGTGCTCAGGTGCCTGCTGGAGGTGCACAGCCAGGTCAGCTGGAAAACACGGGATTCTCCAGCTGCCGTCAGCCCGGGGCTGCCAGCGCTGCCTTGCAGGGGGAATTTGGGAAGCTCCTGCTCCTCCAGCCTGTCAGCACTGTGAATCCTTCACTTCCATTAGCTGCTAATTCACTAATTCAGCAAAGCAAAATAATCGACGTACCGATCACTCCTCAGCTCCCGATAGGATTATCTGTTCTGAGAGCAGCGGGGAAGCTGAATTTCCCTTTCTCTTCCTTCTTAAATAAACTCATGCATTTTTCTTGCGATGTTAATTAAACCCAGCAACGACCCCGGCTTCAGCGAGAAGCAAACACAAAAGGTGAAAGGAAAACCCGAACCAGCTTTATCGGTCAGGAAGGGCTCCTGGCTCCCCGGCTGCAAAGGGAGATGCTCAGAGGAAACACGAGCGGCGATTAAAAATTAAAGAGAGAGGAAGATGTGTGCAGCAGAGAAGGGAGATGCATTTGGATCGCTGCAGTGCATTAAGGGGCAGCTCCTGACCCCTCCAGAGAGCACAATTCCATCCCTGGGCAGCTCTGCCCGGCTCCATCCAGGCAGGGAAGAGGCAACAAAGGAGGGACCGAGCCCAGGGTGAAGGAGAGCAGCAGGGCAGGGTGGGGAATGCTGAACCACTGCTCCTGAAGGGGAGAGAGCATCCTTCCTCCCTTTGGGTGAGGTTATTTGAGGCTAAACACCCCAGAGAGCCCTCACCGGGAAGGGGACCAGGAAAAAAGGCAGGGAAAGAGTCAGCCCCAAGGGCTGGATGTGTCCCTTTGCTGGGCAGAGTTCTCAGAGCTGCCAGCTCAGGTTTGTCTCCCCCCCGTGCCTCTGTCACACTCAGCTGAGCACATTTCCCAGCCCGGCGCGGTCCCAGGAGGACAATACATTGCTCAGCCATTGGATTAGCATCGAAAGGACAAGAAAAATCCTCTGGAGGAGCTTCCCAGGTTTGTTAGCACGTTATCCTGAGCTCCTGCAGCAAGTGTTGCCTCCCTATCCCGGGAGAGTCTGTAACCCCCCTGCCATCCCACAGGATGAGCATGGATTTTATCCCCTGTGGAACAAACCTGGTGGTATCATCGTGCACAGTGTGGAGACAAGTTTGAGCTCAAGGTGGAAGTGCTTCACACAGGACTGGGGAGAACACAGAGCTTAAACCACCCCCAAAAGGTTTCTGCACCCCCAGGGACGGACCCAGCCACCCAGAGCTGGCATCAGCCCCCCAAAATGAGCCCAGCAGGACACTCACACCCCCTGCAAGGGGCTGGGGAGTGCCAGAGCTGGGAGACACTGCAGTGAGAGCAGGGTGATGAAGCAGGAGGAAGGTTCAGCCAAATTAAGATGGACAAGATGTATCAAGCTTGGGCTGTAATTAAAGAAAATCAAGTCAGGGTGAGAAGAGCAAGAGCTCTCCAGCCTTTTAATGACTGTGGGAGAATCGATGCTGCTGCACAGAGCTCACAGCCCTTCCTGGCAGAGTTTGTGAGGAGTTTGTGCCTCCGACCCGCGGGCAGGGTGTCCCTGAGCCCCCAAAGAGGAGCTGAGGGTCGCCCACCCCATCCCTTGGTGTGAACCCTGGATGCTGAAAATATCAGACTTTCTGCTTTGGCAGGTGGTGACCCTCAGGAGAGCACTGCCTCTGACCTGAGGATGTGGGAACGGCTTCCTGTTGTGGTTTGAAAGCAAAACAAGTGAGAGGCTCCA
>VZSR01003022.1:3744594-3773312 GCA_013398615.1 Brachypodius melanocephalos
ATTCAGAGGGAGGGGGTTTACATTCTCCATTCCAAGGGAAGCCCTTGCTTTTCCTGGAAGACACCTGTATTTCAAACTAAGACAGATGTCCAGCCTGAGGAGCAGGAGAACTCAGAACACCTCAGAACTGCCTGCAAACCTGGGCTCCACACTCAGGTGCCATCAGGTCACATCTTTGTGCCCTCCTTGCAAAGAAGGATCCCCAGTTTAGATCACAGATTCCTCTGAGGTGGGATTGTCCCCTTGGTGACCTCCTACAGACCTGGCACACACCCTGAGCTTTCCCAGGTGCTGCCAGTGCTCCCCTGTGAACAGGCCTGAGGTCAATGTCCAAGGACAGATTGGATGGGGCCCTGCACAACCTGGTCTGGTGAAGTGTCCCTGCCCATGGCAGGAATGAGGTGATCTTTAGGGTCCCCTGCAACCCAAATCATTCTGTGATTCTGAGGCAGGGGGAGGAAAACCAAGCACCCCCACCTGTGTCCTGAATAAACATCCATCACAAGAGGATCTTTCTGTCTCCTCCTCCTCCTGTAGGCTCTCTCCAACACAATCCTGACCAAGACAAGGCCCTCATTTCCACACTGGAGCACACAGCACTAAATTTAACGTGGCTCCACGAACCACCCAGCTCCCGTTCTCCAGCCAAGGTGTGCTTGCCTCAGCCTGTCAGCTTTACCTGGCTCCTCCTGAGGGCAGGCACAGGCTCTGAGCAGGAGCCCACTAATCCGAGGTGACACCAGGCTGAATCCAGAGAGATGCACACAGTGACCAAACATCTGTGCAGGAGGCAGCAGGGGCTGGCTCCCAGTTGTGGGGCAGCAGGAGCCTGGGATAGCAGATGGAGAGTCTGATTGCATTTGCTGCTAATGGATTAGGAGGCTTTTCCTGGATCTCCACTTTCTCCTAGTTAGCCAGTTCCTCGAGGGGCTCTGCAGGGAGGTGTTACAAGAGATTTATTAACAAGATGAAGTGCAATGCCAGGAAAAGCCACTCCTGCTAAATGCACTTTCCCTGTCATGTGCACAGGCTGAAATCCACCCCATGTGAGAGCACTCAGCATCCTTCCTCCTCCAGCAGATCTCCTCCTTCCCTCCCAGATGCTGTTCCACCTGAGCAAGGGGAAAATGCTGCTGTCCTTCCTCAGCCACTCAACAGCCTCCAAAATGTCCTTATGTGCCAACAACAGCAAATATAAGCATCTTAAAAGCAATGAAAAAGCACCTGTGGGGAGGTGCAGCTTGTCCCCAGCATCCCCAGCACCGTCACAGCCTCTCCCCAGGGCCAAACTCCTCTTGGCTGCTCTGGCAACAGGGCACAGGCTCCCAGCTCTTCACGAGGCTGGAGAAGAGACAGCAGCTCCCCAGGTGTCTGTGTAAGGGGAAAGGCTGGATTCAATACCCTCAGGAGGTGTTGGGGAGCTGGGTGTGATGGCAGGCCAGACTTTGGCACAGCTTCTGGAGAGGAGCTGGATGCTCCCCATTTACCTGACAGCCTCCAAAGGTAAATGAGAGCTTCCAGCAGCACTGCCTGCTCCCAGCTGTGCTTCAGGGCACACGCACAGTCCCCTCCTGGGTGCAAAGCAGATTATTTGGGCTGCCTGGAGCCAGAGGTCACATCTGGAAGCCCTAGCTGGTCCCCAGTGTATCCATCTGCAGCCTAAAGCTGGGCTGTTCCTGCAGGGATTGCTCCCAGCCCAGGGAAGATACTGAAACTGAAGGTGCATGTTGCTGGTCAGCAGGTCTGAGGAATCCATTTTTACCTGTTTTTCCTTGAATCCTCCAAGCACTGACCCACCTTACACTGCCCCAGACATGGGCTGTTTCACCAACAATCCCACCCTGCAGGTGAGGAAGCCAAAACCTGTCCTAAGGCACCTCAGGCCAGCAAAGGAGCCAGGATTAGAAATCCAAAGCTCAGCTCACCAGACTGACTCACCTGGGCCACACATGGACACAGCCCCAGGTGACACTGCTGAGCCTTTGGGAAGAGGTGACCACAGCTCCCTGCCAAGCAGGAGCTACAGGGGAAGGAAGGGTGAGGAAAAAAGAGATAAAGTGAATGGGGAGGCAGACAAGAAGCAAGGAAAATAAAGGAGAGAGAGAGAGAGCAAAGCAGGTGAGCACAGGGGTGCAGGAGCAGGAGCCTCTTGGTGCACAGTTATGCTTCACTACAGGTGAAATAAATTAGCTTTTTCTGAGAGGAAGGATACAGAGCACAGCATCACCATGTGTGGGAGCCTGACAGCACCTCAGAACTCATGTTCAAGGAGAGCTGAGAGATTCACCAAGTGCTAGGTGAGATCAGAGCAGTTGTGCTGCCTTTCAGCAGCTCCCTGAGAATTAACCCCTTATCTTGTAACCTTCTCTCCCTAAGGAGTGGTGTTGGACTGTCAGGTCCCTGAATGCCATTGCAGAACCCCAGCACAGGTAATCCCCAGGGACAGAGCCCAGCAATTCCTGGATCTCCATCAGCTCATGGGGTATCTGCAACAAATGAGGCTGCAGATGGAGGAGTCACACCAGGCTGCACAGGAGCCCTGCCTGTGTCTGCTGTCAGACCCAAGGATGAAAAATGAATTCGGCAACTAAGCCACAATTCATCTCAGCTGGCTGAGGGCTGCCTTTGCAGCCCAGATCCAGGCACAAGCACCACTCAGCCTGGCCAATTTCCTGTGCTGATGCTTCACCCAAGACCCAAGCAGAACAGAGCCATTAATTACAGAGGCTGGAATTGTCTTTCCTGTAGATAAAGGGGAACCAAATGCAGGTCAGGAGCTGTATGTGCCCAACAGGGGAATGAACTCTGCCAGAAATGCTGCTAAAGCCAGCCTTGCTGGGAGGACACGAGTGCTGCGTGCTCAGCCAGCCCAGCCACGGGTCTGGCTCAGGTGGAACACAATTCCTTGGGGAGCAGAGATGCTGCCACGTTCAGGATTTAATTGCCAGGAGTAGCCAGTGAGAAGAGGCTTCCCTGCTCTCCCCAGGCTCCTTGGAGCTGCTGATCCCCACCCACGCAGCTGCAGGTGCTTTGCTAAGGAGGTCAGGAGCTCCCAGAAGCTCCATGCCCATGGTCAGCCACAGGGACAGGACAGATTGGCACCGTGCAGCTGTGACATCCCCCAGCAGGGCAGGGAGCTGGGATCTCACCTCCTGCATCCACAGCCCAGCAGGGCCCCTGTCACTCCCTTGCTCGTGGGCTGGCTGTGCCACCACACCGCGAGGGTCAAAGAGATACAGAGGTCACACACGATAACCCCAGCCAGGCTTCTGATGATTCACTTAAATACAAAAATAGCACAAAGTGCCTCCTCTTCCACCCAATACACTCAGAGGTTAATGCTTAAGAGACTCACCTTCCTGAACCAGCAGCATGAAGCTGCCACACCACAAAGAGAGGAATTTTCCAGGATGAGCCTCATCCTCAAATGCCCAATCAGACCAGTATCGTGCCCACCAATCCCCTTCCAGCAAACTCACAACATCTCCCCATCCTTTCCTGTGTTCCCCTTACACTTTTCCTCTCCAACCACGTTCTCCACAGCTGGGAGGATTTGTTCCAAAAAACAGGTACAGCAGGTCAGCCCCACAGCTCTTCCAGCTCCTCCCTTGGTTTTCCACCCAAGCTGACCCCAAATCCAGGCCCTGCAGTCTCCACAACCATTCAGACAGGGACAGCAGCTCCTGCTGGCTCTTAGCTGGGGCAAGGAGTTACCTGCACACCCCTGGGTGCTGCTGCAGCTGCATTTGCTGCTTTGCTCCTCTCCCAGCCCAGCAGCAATTCCTGGTCTGTGCCCTGTCACAGCAGAACAGGACTGTTCACACTTAGTGCCTCAAAGCAAACATCCTTTCATTCCTTTCCTTGTGCTCTGTACCAAACACACCACAGAGGACCCAATTATAAACTAAACCCATCTTCCATCTCTGCTGTGCCACACCAAACAACTTATAATGAAAAACAATTGTGATCATTGACACAGAACTTCAGGACCACCACCAGAGCAGCTGATATTTGGGAGCCACAAATTATCCTGTTCTGGGCACTTCAGGAGGATGCAAGACACCCTTTGCACACACCCAGGACAATCTGTCTTCACCCAAGTCTCTTCTTGGTTCCCAGCACCAAGGAATTGGCTCACATCCCTCAGCACAAGGTCTAAGAGCCCTTCTGCTATTTCTGTGGTCATTAATTATGACAACTGGGTCTCTATCAAGGTTTTGCAAGCTGGAAGGTAGAACAGCTAATTAACATCATGCTCTTGGTCCCCACAACCTCTCAGCTGAGCCACAGCTCTGCCAAAAGACTTGCTGGAGAGAAGGAAGGGAGAGAGAGGAAAAAATACCAAGAAAGACAGAAAATCATCTTGGCTCCCAGCCCAAAGCTTTCTCCTTTTAAGATGCATTTCAAGAATCTGCTGGCTGGTAACCTCCCCGAGTTACAAGGGAGGCTGCTTGTCAAGAGCTGACCTGAGCTGGATTTAATTGGGAGCCAGTGGGAACAGGATCCAAAGGGCACCTTGGGGAGGCTCCCTGGAGGGTGGCAGAGGATGGGATCAGCCACCACACGAGCACAGAGCACCCTCTGCAGCCACAGGCAGAGCCTGGAGCTGCACTGAGCTCTGGGTTTGGGCTGGAGAGTCCCGGGCTGTTCACAGCTCCAAGCAGCTCCCAGGACAGCGGGGCTGACTGGGGATTCACAAACTGCATTAGCTGGGAGCTGCTAATCCCAGCTCCTCCTCTGAGGCTGCCTGTTGCCTTAGGCACAACCACTGCCTTTCTGCTTCAAAATTCTCCTGTTCTGCAATATTTATTTCCTGCATTAAGTTGGGGGGGTTTTTTTTGGGAAGGAATGTATTAATAGAGGAAAAACAAATCAAATATTCTCTGGCAGTACTTTCCAGTAGAAAATACTGACCAGTTTCCACTTCTAAGTATTATCAATATCCTAAGCCTTTAATCCCACCAGAAACAAAACAAGTCCATTTGAGAGTTTCAGTCAATGGCTTGGGAACATTATCATTCTTGCTAAATGTAGCCCCTAAGGAAAATATTGACCATCAAACTGCATTTTCAGCTGTTTAAACTACCCACAGCATTCTCACTCCTTTATTCCACAGCCTGAGCACCTGCCACCTCACGGCTTCATCACCAGCTGAAAAGAAGTTTAATTTTTAATGGAGCAACATGACCTTTCTTTCCCCTCCAAATGAAGTGACACATGTTCACAGAGAGGAAAACCAAACCACACCATGACATGCTGCGAGTTCCAAAGGCAGTGGAGACACAGAGAGCTCTTTTCTGTGCTCTGCACAGGGCTGGCTCACAGATTCATCCTCACAGACAAGCAGAGCCCAAGCTTTGCTGATCCCTCAGTGTTGCTACCTATCAACACATCATCATTTCAGAACTCCTGGCTGCCTGAATATGAGAAATAATCCTCTTGTTTTTCTCCTACATATTTTAGCACTCCCCTCTGCTTCCCACCTGGCTCGTTACCAGCCTCTCCTGACCACATGTTGCTACAGCCTTTGGCTCCCTCACAAACTGCAATCTTTGGCTTTGATCCTGCAGTGAATCCAGACCCACAGTGGGGGTGAGCTGGTGTTGGAAAGCCAAGAAAGACCATGTATATATTTTTTTTCCCCCCACAGTTCAGACTGGGGTGTGTAAAACTGCCCAATTTATGCCCTCAGAACCCCTTCACCAGCCCAGTTACCTGCCAAGCAAAACTCCCCCTTGCCTGGTGAAAGAAAACGCTCACAGTGGGTAAAAAAAAGGATCTGGTCAGCCCCAGGAATGCATCCATCAGGCTGGAGCTCCACCCACAGCAGCCCCACTGGGTCCCCCAAGCTCACCTGGGGGCAGGTTGAGCTGCCCAACACCTGAGGCAGTGCCACCCCCAGCAAGGGCACAGGGCACCCAAACGAGCACCTTCACCAACAGCATTACACACCAGGATGGCCCTCGGCACAAAGGTGTTTAATCCAGGAAAGAAGAAGCCTTGACCATGAACTTTTCAGCCTTGAAGCATTTCAAGCCATCCTCCCCTCGCAATCCCCACCACCAGTGGGGTTTTTTTTTTTGTTTGCTGCACAACATCATAAACATTTCTACCAGCCAGCAAGCTTAAAATCCAATTGCTTTCTGCATGAGGTGAAGCCCAGCCTGCACAATGCCCTCTCCTTCCCTTGGAGTCATTCTCCCTCCCGTGTCTCTGAATTGGGAGCGTGGGCAGGCGCAGTCCCACGCTGATCCCACTGAGCACCCGCGGGGGCTCAGCCCTGTCCCTGCCCCTCCCTGCCCAGGGCAGAGCTTCGTGCCTCGCTGGCTCGTCTAAGAATCAGCAGAATTAAGCTCTTGTGAAGGAAAATTATTATAATTATTCATAAATGTCATCGAGATGTGCCTGTGATCGCTGCTCTCTCTCACTTTGCAGCGGGGTGAGGGTGGCAGATGAATGCAAGCGCTGGAACACTCATTTTTCAAGCTCAGTCGTGTCCTATTTTCTCCAGAAGTTCCAATTACAGCACAGGTGCCTGTTGAATCCCAGCCCTGCAGGGAGGAAGAGCAGGCACTTCCATGGCTGGGTCACCCACACGCAGAGAGAACTGAAATGAAGCATCAGCTGAACGTGTTGGGTTTGCCCTGTGTCGAGCTGAGCACAGGAATACACCACAGCAGCCACTTGTATCCTTTACAGACATTTCACAGGAAAGGGTACAATGGGAAGAAAGGCAGCTTAAGAAGTTTGGCCTGCAGATTTTAGATGAGCATTTGGAGAAATTCCAGCGAGGGAAAAGGCTGAGCACTCCCTGCTGTCCTCCACCTGTGCTTTCCTCCATCAGTCACGCACTGGGAACAGAGCAGGGACACTCCAGCAGCTTCTGATTCTCTCCAGTGCCTCTGCTTTCAGCCCCCCAACACTCAGCTCAGAGGAATTTCCAACTGAGGAAATACCTCCCCAGCACCATCACTCAGCTCTGGAGCTGTGGAAACAAATGCTCTGTCAGTCACAATTTTGGGAGCACAAAACAAGTCACGATGTACGGCAGCAAAGCTCCTTTCAACAGCTGATTACACAGATAATAACCTGTTTGGTTTTAGGTGTTTTAGGGGTTTTTTTTACACAGATTAATAATCATAAACTCAGCAGATCAGGCATTACCATAAGATGAGTGGCTCTGACAAAAAGCACTGCATTTAGAAAGGATGCTTAATTGAAGCTAATTTCACTAAGTGACCTTAAATAGCAATTTCCTTTTCATATGACAGAATGACTAATTTTTTTTTTTCATTTAAAGCACAAACCTTCTTTTTTTTTTTTTTCCTTTCATGACTAACTTTGAAATACAAACTCCTGAATGTCCTTTTATCCAAGGCTCAAAGGGCTGTGCACAGCAAAAGTTAACCTGCAAGGTTCTTTTCTATTTGTTCACATAAAGGATTGGACAGTCAGGTACTGAATACAGATTCTTTCCCTCAGAAATCAGAACGCCAAGGCCATCCAAAGATCACACTGGTGAAACCACAGTGGATTTTGGCCCATCTGCAAATTACTGAATCTCGAGGGGAAAACTGCAGCAGGCAGAATTCATCTGTCCTGACCTCCTCGTCACCCTGAGCATCTTCAGCTCTGCAATTGAATTATTTCAGGTATTATCCAGCCAAATGAGAGGCAGCAGAGCTGTTCCCTGCTGCTCCCTCCATCGCCCTCAGTTGCAGATGGAGCCTGCACCAAATCCTGACTTTTAGCCTGCACAAAGCCAGCCCTCCACAGCCACATCTCAATCTAGATAAACAGGACACAAGCACTCCAAGATTCTGATTGATTTTCTGGAGTCTTTCAGACCAGACCACTCGAGTTAAAAGGAAAGTAACTGAAACCGTGGGAAAGGATACTGGAAAACGAAACAAACAAATAAAAAAGCTCCAAACCAACATTTAGACACTTCTCTCAACAACAGCATCGGTTTCCTTAAGATGGGCTCTCAAACAGGACAAGGGAACAGGCTAAGGCTGAAGCAGCCACTGAGACCCTTCAGCGGTGTGTGGTTAAACCAGAATGAAGCATTTCCTAAGGACCACTTAGCCCTAAACCAAACACTTCCATTTCCTTAAGGCGGCTCTTACAAAGCACTTCCAATTCCCATCGGCTCAGACTGTGTCATCCTCTCCTAAAAAGGTGACAAGAACAACATAACGAGCCTATTAACAAAAACAATGGCTGTAATTCGCTTTTATTTGCCCGGCTGTGACCATGAAAGGGAGAGTGGTACACTCGCTTTGAAATCAGCGTTTCCATTAGGGATAATCATTGTGGGAGCCTGCTCTCAATCACCACCAATTCCAACCCAAGGACACTTTTTAAAGGTCAAAAAGTGTCCATCACGGTGTCAAAATGTAAATAAAAGGGAAAGGAGAGCTTGGAGGAAGACTCTCAACAGCTGAGATAACCAACTTAACAGAGGCAGTATGAACTAAAGAGAAATCTCAGTTTCAATGAGATTTCAATGCACAAAGTCAATTGAACAAAGCACCCCCCTTCATGTGCCCACTGAGAGTAATTCTCACTTCCAGATTTGCTCTTTAGTGTATTTTAAGGATGTTTTCCCCACTCTTATTGGTGCTTCTCTGGGGTACTAACACAACCTCTGAAAAGCAATTTATCAAGGCACCATTCTGAATTTATCCATGAAAATCACAACAGTCTCAATCTTGCTTTTGAACCAGCATGGTCACGACAGAAGGGCAAGGTCCTTGCAAAGCAGCAAAATTCCCAGTTCAGCTCCATCTCTAAATTATCCCATCTTTTATTTTTTTCTGCCTGCACGTTAGACAGGGATCAAGGAAAACATGGTATTAACTTCTGCTGCCATTCAATTAACATTTGTGGGTCTACAAGGAAAACAGAGGTGTGGATAAAGCCTTCAAACACACATTTCACCAGGAAAACGAATGGTTGTGATTGTAAGGTCGTGCCTTGACTAAAACTTGCTGAATTTGGGTCCACGGTGGATATTGTGGCTCCTGGCATGAAGCCGAACATTGCATTTCCTATTTATACTGACAGAAAACAATTAATGTCTGCCCTAAAATCCAGAATTCAGTGCTCTGTTTACACACATTAATTACTGGCACTTGGGTTGGAGTCCAGGGAACCACATTCCTCAGCTGAAGTAAACTTGTGGAATTCCAAGAAGGTCCAGAGGAACTCTGTCTGTTTAACTGACACGTGGCTCTGAACTTATGGCCTTCTACACTTAAATGATTTTTCCATAAAGTCACAGAAAACCCCACCAGGAAGTTCTCTCTCCAGTGTGTTTTAAAATGGTCACAAACATTTGAAGAACTCACCAGCACAAGATTTCTTGTTTTTCATAACAGTACCACAGGAGGGTTTCTGCTAAGACAGGGACCTTGGTATAGGATTTTTGGGGGTTCTGGTTGTTTGAGATTTTTTTTAATATCCCTTAAGAGTTTAGAGGTACCAGCAGAAAATTTGAATTATTTAAAAAAAAAAGTTTTTATAAATGGTTCTCTTCCTTATCCCAACTTGCTAACATAGACTGTAGCTAATTAAATTAACAAACAGAAGTAAAACCACATCATTAATTAGGAAGTCCACAGTTTTAGAAATTCTCAGTTCATGCATCCATGTATCAAAATGAAAACCAGCTGGCAAGACAAAATACAGATATGCTTATATGAGATTCATTAAAGATTAATTTGTAGCAGCTTATTTGGCACTCAGTTGTCAAGAAAAGCAGTTTTCATTTCCTGTTTAGCATTTGTCTGAAAAACTTGAGGATGTGATACGTCAAGATATTAAATCTTAGTAATACCCTAAAAGAATGAGGGTAAAAAAATGAAAAAGGACTTTTTAATAAACCAAGGCAACTTCATGTACAATTCTGCTTATAAAGATGAAATCTCTAACATAATACAAACCCACAGATAAAGCAAAAGCCTTTTTTTTCCAAATCTCTCTTAATTTAACTGTGAGCTCCCAATTCACATTACATGAAATTGTTCAAAGGTCACTGAGGTGAAATGAAGGGGATGCAGCCTCATGGTTGGTAAATGCTGATTAACATTTTAATTTTAATCTCTTAACAGATTAAGAGATGGAATCATAAATGGATGTCACTGTTCTTTATATTGCTACACCAAAAATCCCAACCAAATGAACAACAGTGTACATTGGAGAGGATTTTTCATCTCTTGGCAAATCAAAGGAATATGAATAAGTGAAAAGCAATCATATGTCACCAGCAGCCTGAATAACTCAGGCTTCTCTCTTCAGATCAAATGTCAAAAGCAATACTTACACAGTTAATAGTAAAAAAGAACAGCTATCCATGATGCAGCTTGGAGAATGTCATCATTTCTTGCAAAACTTGTCACAGAGCAATAATACTTCCCTTTAATGACCCTATAAATAGTTCTGAGCACCCTTCTAAGATTTTCTGATACTGAGTCAGACCAGAACAGAGAAAAAGAAAAAAAAAAGTAAAGCATCATATTCACAGAGGTACTGCAAACCCACAAGTCCTTGTTCATTGGTATCCCTCTGAGCTGGTTTCAAAATGCTTTTTGAAACTACATGAGCTTAGCACTTCTAATTTCTAATAAAATAGTTCGTATAATTCTTATATGGCAAATGTGCATCATTAAAAGGGATCAATTTAAAAAGCAACCTCATGAGAGCCATAACCTACTTACAGTTAAATGACATTGTTTACAAAGCACTTACAAGTTACTCATCACCACAAGACACAAGAATCATTTTTTTCCCCCAAATACACTGTAAGAAAAAATTGCTCCTTGTGAACTTTCAAGTCTTTCTGCTCTCATTAATATGATGGAGAAAACAGGACCCAAAAGGGTTTGGAGGAAAAAAAAAATTCAGTAATTCCCTATCTGGAACAAAATAAAAAGCTCTTTATCCCTTTTGGTACTCTGGAGAAAATACAAATGTGTAGCAACAAGAGGATTTTAATCACTGGCAGGGTCTATAATCCACACCTTTGTAGTGCTCAGTATATAAAAATCGTATGCTTCAAATTGCAGGATAACAGGAGTGGGTGAGAGAGGCTTTGCAGCACTGCTGGTCCCATTAATCACATATTGATTGAACACTGAATGCTTTTTCAGGCTGCCTGACAAATTGGAATGGCTCGGGTGACCCCTCACTCAAATACATGTTCTGCCTCATTCTCTTTCACATCATTCATTAAATCTCCTGGGAATACACACCAGCCTCTCCCTCCTGGTTGTCCTCACAGATTTCTCAGCTCGCTGGATGTTCAGGTGCCCTCTAATCCCCCCATTAACACCTTGCTGAGCTGCCTTGAACTTAAAAATCCCTTTCTCCATCCCTGAAAAAAGATCCCCCTCGGCTCTTTGGCTGTGCACGACGAGGGATGTGCCCCACAGGAGTTGTGACAGCGCTCCTGGAGAGCAAAAGTGACAGCAAATGTCACAGGAGGTGCCACCCTCCCTCCCCAGGGTTAACCTGGGGAGTTCCTACACAATTTCAACACGTGGGAGCTACTGACACATAACCAGTGCAGTCTTTTTAAACTTGTCTTTAAAGACAAGACATTAACATTCTGACTGGGCATAAAAGAACAGCACTTTTCTAAAAATAGCTCCACGGAGTATCTAAAAACACCTTATCAGTGTTCCCTGCCTGCTCTCTGCCCACCAAACACAACTGCAAGTACTTCAGAGTTTTATGTAGGCAGATAAAGTCAGGGTGAGATGCAGTCACTGCCTGTTACATCACCTATAACAGTTCTGGATTAAAATTTAGTTACTATGCCAGTAACTTTGCTTTCCTATTTGGTGGAGTAAGATTATAGTTCAATTTTTCCCAAACAGACTGAATAAAATAACTTAGGACAAGTGTTTCAGGTCATGCAGTAGAATAAACACTGCAATATTATCCTGACAGTTCACATTCTGAGACTATTTATATTTTTAAAAGTTGTCTTAGTGCTCCCATCACAGATTTTCATGATGAAAATGCCATTGAACTCAGAAGAACCATTTGGGATTCTGGGAGGGAAGCTGTGGATTATGATCCTTCATAAAGCATTACCCTGAGGAAGGTTCAGCACCTTTCCCAACACAGTTCAATTCTGAGATGCTGAGCCAGAAGCTGTTTTCCACCATCAATATTTCACAGGCTTTGGGATCCCATCTTTAAGATGGCCAAGGGTTATTTCTTCAAATTCTTGTAAAATCTATCATGTCACACTATAACCTGATCGACTTCCTTACAAAAAAAGATTAAAAACACCAAACCCAAAAAAGCCCAAAACAGAAAAATCCCCAACCAAACAAAAAAAACCCCATGGATCTGACAACTTAAGCACATGAAATAGATTAATAAACAAAAGGTTGGGAAACAAGGATCTGAGGGATACAGAGTAAGGCAACATTTCTCCCAGAAATACTTCCTCACATCTAATTGTTGAAAAATTCAATGCCAAATTGATTTCTCAGCTGTGCAGACACAATCTGCAATATAATCTACCTTATGAAAATATCACTCATTCAATACAGGAATTCAAATGCCTGCAGAACTAGAATATAGGAAAAAAAATAATTTAAGGGACAAAAACCCCAAAGTAATTCTGTAGTGCACAGTAGAGTGAAATTAGGCAATTACATTCTGAAAGGGACATCTCAGAAGAGAACTGTTCAATACATGGGTCCCTACATTTCCTTCCTTTTCCAATACCAGATTTTTAACAACGCAACACCACGCTCAGACGATCAAAACAAGGGAAAAAAAGCCTTTAAATGTGGCAATTTTTTTTTTTCCTCCCGTCTCACATTCGGCTGGACTGAAGTAGCAGCTTCCTCCACCTCAACCTCTGCAGCAACTCGACCTCTTCTTTTCACACCTCCCAAAAACCGTGCCTGTGCTGTTGCTGCTGGCAGAGCAGGCCTGGCACAGGGATCAGATGCTGCTGTAGTCTGAGCCACGGGCAGCAAGGGCTGCTGCTGCTCCCCACTCCACGGTGAAGAAGGTGATTGTCCCAAAGAAGCCCACGAGCACCATGATCAGCAGCTGCCACTGCAGCAGGAAGTAGTTGCTGTAGAAATAGGCAACTGCAGCACAGATGGACTGGCAGGAGAAACAAAGTGGAAAGATTATCAGTGGAGATTTCCAGGCTGGTGCTGCTACAGAAGGATTATCAGGCTGACACAGACGCAGTTTAATAGGAAGCTCTCAGAATGCTTTCGTAGTAGACAGAGAATCTTAAGGCTTCATTATACCCCAGCATATGTCTCGGCGTGTCCCACAACAGATTTAGTTTTTACTTGTTATTTAAACAGTGTTCGACTGTAGAAAATCAACACCAAAGTGTTTGTAGCATTGCAAGCTGGTATTTCAAACTGGTAAAATCACTACCAAAATCTCTGGTATTTCAAACCACTTTGCCTAGAAACAACACAGACAAAGCTTTAAGATCATAGGCCAGGAAATTGTTTTCAGCTTCACAGAACTTATTTTACACCAAAATTCAGGATGAAATAATTTGCAGAAGCATTTTTCTCAGCTCATTAAAAAGACCAACCCAGTATTTCTGTAATATCCCAACAATCCTGCTCCCAAAAGGCTGTGTTAGGCAATACCTGAACAAACTTGAAGATGGCAAAGGCAGGAGCACTGTCCTCTGAATACAGGAATCCCAAAATACTGAGGAGCTGGGTGTTGAAGCAGCTGTCCCCCAGCCCCAGCAGGAAGCTGCAGAGCATGGCCACCTCTTTGCTGAAGGAGAAAGCAATTTGAGTTTAAAAGCCATTCATTCAAACAGCTCACATATCCATAAAGTGTTTCTGGCAGACTTATTTGGAAACTGCGAGTGGAAGAAAGCTATCACACTTTTAATTTCCCTAGAAAAGAACTGGGAATGCCTGACTTGGCAAAAGGAGTCATTTCATCAGCTTAAATTTCTTGAATGCCAAGACTTCTGTTACTGTTACCTGCAGTCAATTCTACACTGAATTAGAATCACTAAAATAACTCATTTTAGTGCTTGGAGCCACGAAACCCACACAGCAGTGATTAAAAGCTGAGACACATGGTGAGTTCACAAAATCTGCAGGAATGTTAGAGAAATACCAATCCATTTGACAGAAAAATACTCCAGCTAAGACCAGTCACCTGCACAGGCACAAATGCTTAGAATTGCAAGTTAGCAGCTGGCTCTGCAAAACTGACAGTACAAGATTTTCACACAAATTGGTTAAAAATACAGCCCAAAAGGAAGTTGTAATGATGAGATAAGAAAGCTTTCTATATTCTTCCCCCAAACACTGAGTGCTGTAAGGGACAGGCTGCAGTCAGACCAAGTGGAATTTGACAAATAGCACTGGAAGACTTTGGAAACCAGTGCAACAGGGCAAGGCTGGTGCTCCCTGATGTAAAACTGAGCCCAAGACTGTTTTAAAATAAACTGAATTCTTAACACCTACTACAATAGATGCTGGTCTTGCTATTGTGCTACATGTCAGAAACATCAGCTGTCAAGTGACACAACTGCTATTATTCATCCCCAGGCTTTTTATTCTTATGCCATTCAAGTTCCTAAATTGGGTGCACACTGGTGGAATATCTACCTCTAATAAAAACAGAATTCCTGAAAGCTTCTTCTAGGGAGTTAGTCACTACATAGAAAAAAACTTCAAGAAATTTTCTGTAGAGAAACAAGCTGTTTATGTTCACCCTGAGTTACAGCAGCCAAAGGCAAAAAATCCCACATACCTTGGAATCATATAAGCAACTTGATCTGTTCCTTCCATAGGAGCAATGGGGGCATCATTTGGCATGTTGAAAAAAATTAAATAAAAGGCTATGAAGTGGACAAAGATGCCCAGCATCACCACTGGGTTCCTGCCAGAGTGACTCTTCTTGCTCAGCAAACCAAAGATTCCTCCCCCTGCAGGAGCAGAAAAGAGGAGAGAATTGAATCAGAAGTGAAGATTTAAATACTGACAATTTAAATTATAAACGTTGGATAACAAAGACTGACTGACAAGCAAACAGCCCCAAGGAGTTTGTCAGGGAAATGGGGCAGCAGATTGATCAGATGGCTGTTGATGAACATATTTCACCTTTTGGCAAGTATTTAACCAGCAGCCAGTTTCCTAAAGTATTGCAACAGCACTAAGTGAAAATGGACAGGCTTGTGCTCAGCTCTTAATTGCAAAAACATCCAACACAATGGATCTGAGCTGCTAATGAACAGTGGTATTTTGTTAAACACCTCACTACTTGAGTCTACAGAAAAAAAGAAATGTTTACTTAATGAATATTACCTGTATCCAAATTTATTCAAATATCACATCTCATTTAACACAAGCAAACCTTTTAAAGAAAGAAATCCTTAGTGTAAGCATTTATTCAAAAATTTAAAAATGATATCACTCTAGAAGTAATAAAAATGCAAACATAATCCTATTTCAAAATAGCATTTAAAACAGCAAAATGGTATCAATTCCCTAATAACACTGCAGCCCAGTGTTTCTCACATTTGAAATCTGTGTATTCCTCCACATGAATCCAAAGAGAAGGCAGAGTATTAGAATTGGTCTACATCCACTTCACACAGTGTAAGGTGTAATTCACAGTGTAAGGAACCACAGTGCCAATTATTCTGCTATTTCGTGTTCACGTAATTATTGCTGGAAGCTCAAACCACACTATTGACTTAAACACAAAAATAAAAAACATCTTGAATAACTACATCACCCTAATCCTTTTTGTTGTCAAAAGGCAGCAAATTCAGACTTACCCAAGATTTCTCCAACACCAATAAAAATACCAGAGAGACCAATCAGGCTTTTCTCTTCACTGCCAAACCTATTCACAGCACCAATGCACGTTCCATACACTCCAGAAAAGAATGTTAACACCAAACCTTGGAAGGAAACCAAACAGAACTCAGAGATGCACTCTCACAAAAGTCATGAGAAAAATCTTTATGTCTGAAGGCTCTTTTCCCCTCAAGTATTTTTCAAAGCATGTATTTAAATGAGATGTGGGTAATAAAACCAAAGAGGGAATTTTAAACTATTTAATTATTATATTCTTCCATACCTGTTCCCAAAAACCACATTAGAAAAGTGTTATTAATTGGTGTCAGGCACTCAGGTTCAGTGCTGCTACTCTTGACCCAACACCTATATACAGTTTATATTTCTACTTCTCAAGAACTTTGGAATTCTATCAAATGAAAGACGCCACGTGAAATAACTCAAAGTAACTGAAGAAAAAAGCACAACTTCATTTAAGGATTTCCCTCCATTCAAGTTATGGCATTCCTGAAAGTCCCTGCAGCCCCAAATAACAATAAGGAGCTAAAAATCCTAGAATTAACTTTTTTTTAGTTTATACATTCATACATTTAGTTCATACATTCATTTTAATTCATACATTAAATTCATACATAAGAATTTAAGCTGAAAAAGAACAACTGCTATTTGTTTTAAATCCTCTTTCTTTCCTTCTATTGCCATTAGTGTGAGGAAAGGTGACACCACTGACCCAGTTAATGTAACCATGAGCAACCACTAGTATAAAAATACCAACTCAATTTAAAAGCGTATTTAAACAATGCAAAATGTTATTCCTAAGCAGAGAAAACCAGCTTAAAATAAAACTTTCTAATTTATATCCTTTGCTTTTCGGCTACAGCCAAACTAGTACTGCACACCCTGCCCTGCCTGGATGAATTGTATGGCTTCAAAAACAGGGGTGCACTTGGAGCATCTTAACCTGACCAGTAATTTTGGAATAAAAGCCCTTCTTGGCCTAAGGGAATTTTCTATTTTCCTACAGAAAGCAGCAACACCAACCCAGATCCAGAAGATGGCAGTAGATATTTTTTTCCCAGGTCTGGACTGATTTTTTTTTTTTTTTTTTTAATGCCAGCTGTAAACCCAAATGTCAGGATATTCAGGCAAAACCTGACTGACTCCCTTCCCTTGTTATCTTGCTCCACATTCCCATCCCCAGAGGAATTCATGTGAGTTAGTCTGGGTTAACACAACACTGGAGATGCTGTGAAGCCTTTTGTAACTCAGATTAGTGGCTGGAGCAACCCAACTCCAGAGCTATTCCTGCTCTTTCTCTACCAGGAGCTGCTGTAAACTGCAGTGTTTATATTTTGTTCACATCTAAGCTTTTCTTTTCACACAACAATATTTTTTTCCTAAAGGTGACTCAGAGCTTAGGTTCTGAAAGTGCGTCTATTTTATAAAAAAACTAATTCGATCATGAACAAAACTACATCTGAATCCAAATAAGGAGCAAGAAACCCCCAAAACACAACTCAAGGATTTTATAGGGTTTTTTGGTGAACAAATCACTTATATGGCAAAAAAAAAAAAATATTTCATAACTCATACACTGGTCCAAGGATGGCAGACCGAGTTTAATTAAAAGTTGCTAAAAAGAGTGAGAACTCTTGCCATAGCAAATCCTATTGATAAAAACAGTTGAAAATTACTAAGCTGGTTTTCAATAGAACCAAGACTAAAATGAAGAGCATCAGGAATCTCCCATGCCTTAATGAAGGTGTGATGTACAAACATTCTTTTAATTCAAATGGAATACAACTGCATTAAACAATCTCTGACAGTGCAATATCAAATCCTATAAAAGCCAGCTCTGTAAATTCTGCCAGTCACTTTGGGACCCAAAACTTTATTGAACCAGCACCTGCAGATTTGGATGCACCCCTCCTCCTGTACAGAAACGCTCCCCAGAAACGTCACAAGTAACCCAAAATTAATTAAAAATATCCAAATAACGTTTGCAGAGATATAGGTTAAAATTCCAGTCTGGAGTTAAAATTCCAAACAGTGCCCTGCCACTGCTCAATGGTGAAACTCTGCTGGCTTCATACCTGTGTAGGCTGTGGTAACACTGAGAAGCAGCATCTCTTTGGTGAAGCTCAGTGTAATAGATTTCTCTGTAAAGAAATAATAAAGAAAAATAATAAAACTTCTGAGACTACTACTAACACAATCTAGACTTACTTTTGTGCTTTGCTTAAAGCAAAAATTGGATATTATACAAACTGTGTATTAAAGTTTTATTTACTGTTTATTACAGCAGAGTGCTAAATAAATCAACCCCAACCTGCCATCTAGAAGAAATGTGCCACCCAAAAATTATATTTTGTAAGAAGTGCAGTGGGGGAAATATTAAAGAGGAGATACACAGTTTTCAATTATCAGACAATTTTCTGCTCTCTGTATTTTTGTACTCTCAGTCCATGGCAGCTGTTTCCTGAAAGGATAAATAGATTTTCAGTGAAGATCCCCACATCCTCACAACAAACTTAACAGTCTCAGGCAGAACACACCAAGCTTCAAAGGGAACTGCAGACGCTTCAGCTCTAAATTGTTAACTGGTATCAACTGGTGACAAAATCAAACAACCTGTAGCTTCTTTTGATCTTCATGTGTTTGTTGATTTTTATTTTTCAATCTCACTGCCTTTCCCAAGTAGTAACCTGCTCCTTTTGTGCTCATCTGTACAAGGATGCTTTTGTAAAGTAGTTTGGATCTGAAATCACATCAAAGGAGGAACACACCAAGTCTCTTCTGGACTACTCGGGTAAGTGACTGAAGTGGTTTGTACATGCTCACATCATCAGCACAAACACAGAGAGCTGGCAAGGAGATGCCAGGTTTTGCTGAAGCAACTCTTACTGAAATTGTACTTACTGAAGGCAGCCACTGCTCTCATCATTTTGTTTCGTGCAGACCTGGGTAAACAAATTACTTGGTCAAAATGGAAGAGAATAACCACACTTTATTGCTGTGCTGGAAGGCATCTTCATTTTTCAAACCTTCTGTACATTTTTGAGCACTATATCCTGGAATATGCCAATGTACTTTTTTACATTTCTGAGATCTAAAGTAACCACAAAATCTATTTGCTGCCTGCACTAGTGAATGCTTGCTTAACAGAATCTTTCTTTTGAACATTTTTAGCTTTCAATATTTTTTCCACAGGCAGGCTCACTGATGCTTTCCTAACATTTTCATTGTTCTTTAAATAAAGCAAAAATATTCAAGCTGATGCCTCAGGCAAAACCGCACTGAATCTGTGTAACTGTGCATTTCTAATGTATTTACCAGTGTGATATATATTTAGAGAAGATAGGAAAAACATGTTCCAATTTGTAAAACAACCTATAAAAAAGGAGTATTTTCTTTCAGCCTTTCAAATGGGCTGATGAGGGCAAGATAAAACATAAAAGTGTTTAATAATAATCAGTGGAGAAGAGGTTAAGGGTATCTTTTGCAAGGCACTTGCTTACCAAAGGAAAAATTTCATGGCAGTACTGAACTTCACCCTTGAGAATATGCCATATCAAGAACATTATTTCTCATATATTTTCATTGTTAAAATACAGACGCTTTCCTGTTAAATCTGTGAATCCTCCAAGTTGTTGATAAAATTCATGTTTTAGCACAGGGGAGAAGTGAATGTGCAATGTTCCTCTGCTGAGCAGGAGATGTGACAATATGTTATTGCCATCAACACTTACGAGCTCTCCCCCAGGATTTCATTAGTGGAATCATCATCCCCTGGAGCTTTTGTATCCTCTTGTTTCCTAATCAGAAAGAACAGAACTGTGCCCACAAGACTGATAACAGTCAGAGCAATGAAGACAGTTCTGCGATCGCTCTCTGTGGAAAAACAAACAAGAGCCATAACCAGATGTGCAGAAGAGATTCAAACCAATCCAGCTACCTTCAAACAACTAACACAGACATGCTACAGTGTTCAACACACACTAATTTTCTAGCTTACCTTCCACATGGAGCTGCTGGCAAACTCCTGTCTCAGTTTTATGGTGCTAACAAAATATCGGCAAATTAAAGAGGTCCCTCGCATTCTCTGCCATGCAAAGGCACTGACCAAGGAGCAGCCAATTAAAGGAAGTGCATAAATTATTAGCAGGAGAAATCACATCTTTGAAGACTTATATAATTCAGAGTGGACATAAACTGCCCCGAACCCCTCCAGATTTCTAAGAGAATCTCTTGACCAGCACCAGAACCACGAGCACCATGACATCAGAAACTGTAGCCTGGGAAACTACAAAGGCATTAAAAAAACCTCAGTAACTGCCACAGCAGCTGGAGGGGACAACTCTGCTACACAAGCTGGTTACTGCAGCAGAGCACAGACACATCTAACACAAAAGCCACTCCCATTTACCAGTATTAAGCAGGGAAAAAAGCCAGTGACAGCAAACAGTTGTGACTGAACTAATGCATGACCCTGAAAATATTATGTAGGCTTGCATTTACTTCCCCCTTAGCTCAACAACAAATGCAAACTTGTCCTAAAAATAACTTGTGTATGACCACAGAGCCAAAAAGAGAAGGTGTGCTTCACAGCCTGAAATGCCTGTGCTATTTTTATATAGGTAGTAAAGTAAGTTTTGATTTCTAAATGCTGTTAGGGTTTGATACAAAATTTTCTAATAAAGAGGAATCTCAAGACATTTAAAATGGAGGGAAATGTAACAGCAGAAGTGCCTTATAGTTAATTGCCCTATTCTGTGGCTAGCAGAGCAGTGAAGTTTGGAATGCACAGAATTTGAGATCCCTCCTGGGTTCAAAGTGTCTCCAATATTACCAATAACACTTAAACCTTTGTGTTACAGGGGAAGGAATGCAGAAAATGACCTTTAAATTTAGCCAGTGTTTCATTACCAAACCTGTATCTGTGGAGAACCTGAAAAGATGCAGCTAACAGAAATAAGAAGTGAACTGTTCTTTCTCTTCTGTTATTTCTGAAGCCTGATAATTATCATCTAAAAGTCAACATCTTATTCCTGATTGACTAGAGCAGAATTAAATCACCTGTTAAAGGTTAAAAGAATTGACCATTCTAGTAGATCTGCAACATTAGGAATAAATAAGGAAAATTATCAATAATTATAGAACAAGAAAATCAAAGTTATTTGTTTACAGAGCACTGATTTCCCAGCAGCACCCTTTTTTGGTTATTAAAATCTATTTTCACCTCTTTTTTTAGTGAATCCCCCCCGACGACTTTGCCTGGCTTAAACGGCTGACAGAAATCTTTGCCTTAAAAACAGAATCTCAACATTGTCTAGCTCAAGAACATTAATAAAGCCTACTGTTCTCCAGTTCCTGCTCTTTGCCAGTCTAGCACAACATCAAATGGAAAAAAATACAGCACTACTTACGATCCCATCAGGAAGTTCATCTCATAAACTTATGTCAAGAAAGGAAGAGAGTTCTTTCTCCACTCTCCCAGCAGTGCTGCCCCATCTCAGCCTCTGCCTCCTACACTGCTTTGTGCCAGCACAACTAGTGCAGACATGAAGTAAACTGGGATGGTTTTCCTTTATTTCATAGCTTTATCAATCTCCAATATAATTTAAAAGAACACTTCACACCAGGAGCTTACTTTGGAATGGGATAGTGTGTATAACATTACACACACAGCCAGAACATCTTCCCCTCAAAATAGGTGTATTTTGGCACAAATGTTTCTGCACAGGGAAAATCCCAGAGTAGCTATTGAGGAAAATCTCCAAGAAGAGACCATCTACAATAAATTAGCAGGAAAAAAAAAAAAAACAAACCCAAAAGTCTGCTTTTGTATAAGCTTCCTGCCACTTTGGAGTTTATTATTTTATCTATTAATACATGCTACTATATTTAAAGGCTGGCCATATAAACAAGCAGTACCCACCTGATATGTGAGTTTTCCCTTGCCAAGCAAAATATATATACAGATTGCCAAAAATCAAGCTGCAGACAAAAAGAACAAAGGTCAACAATGCATTCTATGAAAAAAATGAGGTTTGTAGCACGACAGTAGTACAATTTTATTAAAAAAGAAATCCCAAGGCTGTACAATTGTGAAAGAAACAAGACATGAGTCAATCTCCATGTCAGCTGCTTCTATACAAAACTCAAACAAATTTCTAAGGATTCTGCCCCGAAATGCTGGCTATACATTTTAATCAATCAAGACAAAAGGTGGTGGCAAAAATGAGGAAATCTGCATCTAAGTTGCTTCTAATTTTGGAAGGGTATAGGTTAGAAAGCTGACACGTTTCTGGAGGTGATTTTGTAATACTTCTTTGCAGGATCATGTGTCATGTCTGAAGTATTGCTTCAACTCAAGGAAATTCTGTGTCCCTAGCTACCATTTCCTAAAATACGGTCATTCTGAATGAATGATTTTAAACCATTTTAGAGCCAATTTTCCTCTTATTAACCCATGGTTTTTACTCACTGTGAAACACACAATCAGCTGGGTTTGTGGAAATTGCTACTCTGATAACATACTGAGAGGTTAATTCTAGAACTGAAAACTTTAGAAACACAAGCATGCCCCTGGTGCAGGCTGATGCTCTCCCAGCTCAGGATCCCATCCCCACAGCAGCATTAGCAATGCAGGCTCAGCACCCTAAGCATTTCTGCAATCCACTCCCCTGGTTATCTCCCAGATACATATTCTGGAGGAATATTCAGAACTGCTGCATTAGAGGTGGTAAAAGGATCTCTCTTCAGGAACTATTTGTGCACCCATCTCCCATGGATTTTTTTTGATTCCTTTTCAATCCTGCTCACACCATCCAACTCCACACACTCCCATGGCTGTAAGCTCCAAAAGTTTAATCACTCACTGTACAAAGCACTTTATGTGTTTCAAACCAACTCTCCTTTCTCTAATCCAGTGACCCCAGCTCCAGCACAGCATTTGGTGAGCACCACTTCTACACTCAGCTCCCCTGCTGCCCTCATTTTGGGTAACACATTGGTATAATCCTCCTCAACTGCTGTTCCTCCTCAGGAAAGAGTCCCAACCTTTTCAGTCTCTCTTCAAGCCATCAGCTCTGTCTTCTTGCATAATTTCATCATTTTCCTCTATATCCCAATTGCATTACACTCTCATGAGAGGCATTAACTATCTCTGCACAAAACTCTTAATGGCCACAACAAAGCATTCACTGCTTTGTTCTCGCTTCCCTTCTTGATGCTGAGCCTTTTGTTGGTTTTTTTTTTTTTTTTTAGTTGAGCAGCAATCAAAGTTTAATATCAGAGAACCAGCAAAAACAAGACTTCTCTTCTGGCTTCTGACTCCCAGGTCCAACTTCAGTATTTCCACCTTGGCAAGCGAGAACCAGTTGCTCCCTCAATAAAGGACACAAACTGGCACAGCCCTCCACAACCAACAAACTGCTGTTACATGCCTCAAAAGGGGATCCCCTTCTGCTCCCCTAACAGAAATGTAGCTTTTTTAGCAGCTCAAGAGCTGAGATTGCAATATTCAACTTTATTTTATTCCCTGTTCTGTAATGCACAACACCAATAAAAATGTTGCTTCCATCTCTCTTTCCAACTGACTGCAAGGTCCCAGGAGAGTATTTTTTGATATAGTCTCCCACTTATAAAAAGATGTAAAAAGCAGAATATGTATACAACCAAAAAAAAAAAATCAACTAATAATGTTTACCTGCACTGTAGGAGTGCCCAAAATATTCCACTGTTCCTTCCAATGGTGTTTTCATCAGAATTTTCAGTCAAGCAATTTCCCTGGGCTGTCCAGAGGACTGAAACAGACAGAATATATTGCTCAGGAAATAAAAATATTTAAAAGGTGTATTCAAATCTCATAAAAAAACGGTCAGTAGAGTAAGAACAATGCTTACCAGCAGCTGCAATGCCAATAAGCACAGAGGCAGTGTAGAAAGCCCATGTAGCTGGTTGGATAAAGACTGCAATGTATAGGCTAGAATAGAACACATCAATTCATTGAATACCAACCTAAAGCGGACAATGCTCTTTAACAATCACATACCTCATTTAGGTGCTTCTAAATCAGCTAACCCCTCGTAAGAGATGTTGAAAAACAGGTTGTCTGTGAAAAATCTTTTTACCTCTCTAAGCACATAGAATTTTTTTTTTTTTTAATATAGCTATTAGTCTGAGACCATAACCTCAGTTCCACAGTCAGCAAAGTCTGGAAATGCTGTGGAAAAAAATGTGTTGTTTCCAGTAGGCTGAAGTACTCTGTAGTTACATAACTAGAGTATTTCTGTGAGAGGCTTTTCTTAGCCAGTACAATTTCATGTACGGCACAGGAGCCTTAGATGTGAAAAAATTAAAGAAATATTTTCAAGGAAGCAGGCAAAACCTCAAAATTAATACTTACCTGTAAAAAACACCACTAACAACCATGGAGAATTGAGGTCCCACTACTGCAACCAGTGAGGGTGATATAAGATTTGATGCAGACAATACTCCATAAATAATGGACATGCTACAAAAATAAAAAAAACAAAGACAATTAAATACTTAAAATAAAAATTAGGCTGTCACTGCAGCTGATTTAGGAGTGATCAGTGGATTACAAAATATCCAGTTAAGTACATACATAACTTAACAGCAAAACTTTGATGGTCAAACATTTCCCTGCTTTCTTCTGTTCACCCATGGCGCTCCATGTGGGAATACAGCAGTGCACAATATTTCCTGGATTGCTGAGTGGAGTCCCAAACTATTGCAGGCAATGACATCTTGTAATTTACAGCATGCATTTGTCAAACTGCTTTAACAGCAGTTATTGTATTTTGTACCTTGTACGTCTAGAGGAGAATGTTCTAGAACCACATTTATCTGTCAGGGAGGTTTTCATCTTCTGCCAAATACACCACAGAAATTTTACAGGCGTATTTTGTGCCGGTGGAATTTTTAGTTTAAATTAAGACAGTAGACCCTTCAAAGGAACAATCAGGTTTTCCTACCTGACAGATTAATGTGGCATGCAAAAGCTCCCTGATCATGCCTGACCAGTTTGACTCTGCCACTGCAACCAAGAGAATGGCTTTTTGTGGCTTTGCTTGTCTGACTGCTCCTTTCACATTTATGTTTTATTTCCTGAGAGCTGATCCACACCACCTGTCCTACACAAACACAGTGCACAAAGGCAAACAACAAGGCCTGAGCTAGCAGTTTTATTTATTTTTAAACTTCCACCTTCTTTGCCTCCCAATGTAAAATGCTGAAAACGTGATGATAGTCGTTTTTCTCCCTACAAAGAAAACATGCAAACCAGATATGTAGTTCAACTGGAAATAATTCAAAGCAGAACTGTGAGAAGCCTGTTTTAAACTGCTTTAAGTGTGTCAATAAATTGTGAAGTCAGCAGAACACTGCAGTCTCTTGAGAGTGTCTCTCTACTGGATGAAACTGTAACTAAGTTCACCCTGCAAGGAGCAAAGTAAGAAGAAAATCTGTGTAATTACCTCGTGTAGCCACTGCCATGAAAGTCTGTGTTGTTTAAATTCGTGATAACAGTTTGCTGTGAGGGGAAGATCACACATTGTAATATGTTAGAATCTATCTTGTATTTTGAGAACACCTGCATCAGTTTGAAGTCAGTATCAAACACTAGAATTATTCATTCATAGAAACTACAAAGTATTTAAAAGAATTTAAAATGTTAATTACAACTCACACTACCTCCACAACAAAGATGCAGGAGATACTTGGCAGGGAAACATCTATGTTTGAAGAAGAAATTAGTACTTTATTATTAAACCATGATTTCATAAGAGACCTAAAATACTTCACAAAACTTTAGTTTCACTTAAGACCCCTCTAACATAGGTAGGTATGACTATCTTAATTTTAAAAGTGGGGGGAAAAAAAGGAGAAGTTTCAGAATAATCTTAACTTGACCTAACTAGGAGTCTCTGATAAGAGTTTCCATGCTTTTCAGTTTCCTGTTATTTCCCTGTTCTTTTTTTCCCCTTGAATCAGCTCTAGTGATCATGAGACTATGTAGTTAGTTGGACTGGCAGGCAGATCTGATTGAAAGTCACTTGTAAAGACTTTTATGACAATGAATTACATGATTACATGATCACTAAGTCCAATTCGGTGAGGTGCTGAATTCATTCCAGAATTTCTGAGATTGCTGGGCTGCACTTAAGAGCTCACAGAAAGTATCACACTGCACTAGGACTTAGAAAAACTACCCCAAGTAGTTATTTCTATAATGCAGTGAAGGACATTTATCTGTCTGAACCCAGCAAGGATGCTTCTTGCATGCAAGAAAAGAGCTGTAAGTCCTGTGGGCCCAAGAGGGATGTTGAAATCTAACTGCCCTGCAGGAACAGAATAATACTGATAACAACTCAGTAGTTAAAGGGCTAAACCTGGCAGCAGCAGGAGTCTAAAAATTTAAATAGTAACAGCAAATTTGGATTATGCTGTGCTCAAGTTTTCCTCTGCAAAGAGATACTGAATAGCAGCAAATAACTCCTTCAGCTGGAAGGTGACTTGGCAGATTAGCAATTGTAGAAATCTACTTGTCAGATGTTATCCTCATACTCCCCCTCAATATCTAGTTTGCTAGATTATGAAAATCTAGTTAATAATAGCATGGTTAATAACAGCTTAGGCAAATATTTTGAAAGGGACTATACAGAATATAGACTATGCAAGGTTCAGTGTAACTCAATTGTCCAACATCACAAGTGTCAAAGCAGACACTATTTTAAAGTTCAAGCATTTTATAAGATTAATTTTCTCTTTTCTAAGCAATCAGGCTCAGTTTTATATACAGCTATGCTATCTTAAAGAAATAACCTGCTGAATTATTTGGTTAAACACATTTATCTACTTAAAACTAAACCAAAAGAAGATAAATGTCAAAGTATCTTGCACTTAGAAAATCCCAAATAAAACAACATTAGAGCACACAAAAGACAAGCCAGGATAAATAAGCGAGATAGAAATGTGGCATGTTTTGAAACTCGCACCTACCGCGATATTTCCACAGGATTGGAAAGCAGTGAATATAAACATAAATGAGACTCCCAAAATAATGATGTTGAAAAGCTTTTTTCCTTCAGAAGACATCTTGTGTATTCTTCCCAAGTGTCCTCAGCTTCAGTCTGGAAAAACTCTTCTTCTTTTAAAAGTTTCCTCTTAACCTTTCTGCTTAAAAAGAAAGAAAGAAAGAAAGAAAGAAAGAAAGAAAGAAAGAAAGAAAGAAAGAAAGAAAGAAAGAAAGCTTTGAAAATAATGATTACTTACAGCTACTTTTTAGCTGCTAGAAAAATATCAGTTAATCAAGAGTCCCGGTAACCCTTTCAAACAACGTGCAACAAAATCGGTAATTTAAAAATAATAATAATAATAAAAAATTTAAAAAATAAAATAAAAGAAAGAAAAGGAATGGTACAAAAGGTAAAGCCCAAGATTCCCTCTACCTGTTCCCAAGAAGTTACCAGGGCTGACTGCAGTGTGTTACTTCATGACATCCCTTTCTCCCAAAGGAGCAGCTTTCCCAATATCGAGCACGTTAATCGTCTCAGCTTCTTGCCATTGTCGAAATCAGAACTGTCCCCGGCCTCTCAATCACCTGACGAAGGAAAGATGAGCCACCCGCACATTGCTGTGAACTGCACAGGAAATAAAGAACATTTCAGTGTCTCGATCAGCTGACCCAGCCCTGAAAGCCCTTGGGCACTATGGGAAATGCAGTTTTAGCAAAGCAACCGTTTCCTATTTAAAGCGGTGAAAATCTCCCAGTCCTTAAAGTTATTAGTATCGGTTTTTGAGAACTGGAATTTCTAGCCACTAAAAAACACCTGGTAAGATTTTAGAAAAAACCCCAAAAATCAAAAAAAAAAACCCTCTCAAACAAACAAAAACCCAAAACAAACAAACAAAAACCAAAATCAAAACCAACCAAAAACCCAACAAAAATAACAACAACAAAACCCACACAAAAAAAAAAAAAAATCCAAGCAAAAAAACCCAAAAAACCCTCACAAAGCAAACAAAAAAATAAAAACCCCACACAACTACAGAATCATGGAATCACAGAATGGTTTTGATTGAAAAGGATCTTAAGCCCATCTCATCCCATCCCTGCCAGGGGCAGGGACATCTTCCACCAGACCAGGTTGCTCCAAGCTCCCTCCAACCTGGCCTTGAACACCTCCAGGGAGGGAAGTGATACCATTAATCAGTATTTCTAAATAATAAATTTAAGATAATTTTCTTCAAGTCATGAAGATCTCTGTTAAAAAAATCAGCAAAACTGAGAGAGGATCAGACATTGACCAAATGGCAGCTTTTTCCTGTGACCATCCTTTGTTCTGTTGGGCCTCTGGGATGGGAGAATTCAACTAAATCAGTTCTACTTTAATGCTGGTCAAAAGGACAGAGAAGGAAAAGCAGAACTGATTGAAGTAAAAGACAAATCACTACATTTTACCTCTGCTGTCTATAGTAAAGAGTTTAAAGAAGCAGAGGTCTCAAAGGGAGAAAAGCATATTAGCCAGGAGTTAGAAGGGCTCATTGAAAGAGTTTAAACTAGATCTGAAGTGGGATAAGGTGTGCTTGATGAATGTGATCACCTTCTATGATGAAACAACTGCACGGATGGATGAGGAGAGGGCAGTGGATGTTGTCTATCTTAACTCCAGCAAGGTTTCTGACACCGTGTTTCACAACACCCTCCTGGGGAAACTCAGGATATGCAGGTGGGACAAGTGGGCAGTGAGGTGATTGAGAACTGGCTCAATGGAAAATCCCAGCCACAGTCAGTGGCACTGGATCTTTTTGGAGGCCCCTCACTGGTGTCCCCCAGGGTTGTTTAATTTCCTCATC
>VZSR01003022.1:3773412-3799609 GCA_013398615.1 Brachypodius melanocephalos
TCCCATGTGCTCTCTAGGATGACCCTGCTGGAGCAGGGACATGGGACCAGATAACCCCGCTGTGGTCCCTTCCAACCTGACCCACCCTGTAGTTCTGTGAAATAAAATCCGCACCCCAGCTATAGTTACATATACTTAATACATGTATCACACCTTTTTAAATTCCAAAATTGTTTTTTTTTTTAATGTCAGTGTTTTTCAAAAAAGTAGTTTTCACTTGTGGAGGAAAATCAGTGTGATTATTCAGAGGCTGCTTTACAAAGATGCAATTAAAATATCAAGGTGAGGGGTCTTAACACAAGAAAAGCTCTCTTCTTCTTTTTTGATATTATTGATTTGTAGTAGCAGAATTTTAAGATCCTCTAGGAATAGTGTGTTTTCTCTCTTGCACCAGTATGAGCTGCACAGCAAACTGGGCTGGCGGTGCAAACGATTCATTTGCCAACAGCAGCAATGTTTGTTGAAGTGACTAAAACTGGGAGGAAGGGTCATAGGAAACTTCCTCTGCCATTTTAGGGAAATCACTGTAAAGATAAACTTCAACTTTCTCCTCTAAAAAAGCATTTCGGCAGATGAAACACTGAATTTTTAAATCAAAATTCTCTGGTGAAAAAATAGAACAAACACGAAGCAATACAAAATGTCAAACCAGTTTACTTGATTTCTGAAGTCATTTGTAGCAGGAAACAAATGGTTGCTTTTGGATTTGTATCCATGTCACCGCTTATTTTATACTTCTTCAATAAAAAATAAACACAATTATAATAAAACTTAGAGTTTAAATTCTAATACCGAAATAATTTTTCATATCGATACTGTCATTTGATTAAACAGATCAGTGGAAAATAGTCTAATTTTTCTTCTTTTTTAACATAGTGTTACGGAACAGCTGTGTAGAAACTTTTAACATTGAGGTAAGAACCAGGTATTACAGTTCAGGAGTTTGGGCATTTTATTAGTGGCTGAGGTGACGGAGCGACAACTTTTGGGGTGGAGGAGCAGCTTTCACGGAACTCCCTTAGACTCTGCTAAGTCGCTTGTCACCCTTACACAAAGCCTGTGCAAATCATCTCCCACGTTCCTGCCACAGCACGAACTTGCAGAGCGGGCCGGTACAAGGATGATTTTAGTATTTCCTTGCTCAGCTTTCACAGGCACCGAGGAGCCGGCGGGGACTGCCTGGGCTGCGGCGCGGATCCATAATGACACATCCAGAGCCGGCAGGGCCGAGGAGGCTTCCCCGGGCCCGCAGGGATGAAGGAGAGCCCGCGGAGAGCCCGCTCCGCGCTGCCCGGCCCCTCACGGCCGCCACAGGCACACAGCGGAGCACGGGCAGGAAAAGCACGGAGCTCCCACAGCAGAACCGCTCTCGCAGAACCCGGGCCGAGCGCCGGTTCCCTCACGGAACCTCAGCCCTGTTCCCCTCACGGCTCCTCGGCCCTGTTCCCCTCACGGCTCCCCCCGCCGCGTCCGCCATTTTAAACCGTGCCCGCCCGCCCGCGCCACAGGCCATTCACTTCATCATCGCTTTTTTTTTTTTTTTCCCGCGGAGGGGGTTTGTCGCCCCTCTCCCTCCCTCACACAAACGGCTCTGCCCTCATTTCCTTTTTTTTTATTGTTACTGCTATCGTTTGGGAGTTTTTTACATTTTTCAACACACATTGTTCAAAAATTTCCCCGCCTCCACCGAGCCCTTCCGGGTCACACCGGCGACGTTTTAACAGCCACTTTCCAACCGCAGGGCGAATTATTAATTTAGAGAGGGACTCCCCGCGCTCCCTCCGGCACCACCTCGGGGAAAAGTAGGAAAAAAGGATCGCGGGTCGTTCCCGCGGCGCCGCGGGCGGGGCGGTGCCGCATTCCCTTCCGGGGCGCCGGCGGCCATTTTGTGGCGTTAAGCCGCGCGCGCGGGCGGTTCCCTCTCATTTCCTCGTCGCGGCGGGACGGGGCGGTCGCTGCTGGCGCTTTGCTCCGGCCTCGGGCCGCCCCACGGACCCTGAGGTGGGTGCTGCTCCCTGCGGACTCCGCGGCTTTCCCCTATGCGCTGTAGCTCTCCTCCTTTTTGGACTCGCCCTGCGGTGTGAGGCGCGTTGCCCTCAGGGCCGCGCCGGCTGCTGACTCCCTTCAACCCTTCAGGTTTATTCTCTTCGGCCGCCGCCGCCCCTCAGGGGCTCCTGCCCACCATGAGCTACGGCCGCCCGCCGCCCGATGTAGAGGGCATGACGTCCCTCAAGGTGGACAACCTCACCTACCGCACCTCCCCGGACACCCTCCGGAGGGTCTTTGAGAAGTACGGCCGCGTGGGCGACGTCTACATCCCCCGGGACCGCTACACCAAGGAGAGCCGCGGCTTCGCCTTCGTGCGCTTCCACGACAAGCGGGACGCGGAGGACGCGATGGACGCGATGGACGGGGCGGTGCTGGACGGCCGGGAGCTCCGCGTGCAGATGGCCCGCTATGGCCGCCCGCCCGACTCGCACCACAGCCGCCGCGGACCGCCGCCCCGCCGGTACAGCAGCAGCGGCTACGGCCGCCGGAGCCGCAGGTGAGCGCCGAGGAACGGGCAGCGAGTTTGGGCAGTAAATGAGATGAACCTTAGCTCTGCGCCTGTGCGGTGGGACCCGTTTGTTTTCATGTTGGTTGCCTAGAGAGGTAGTGAGGTCTCCGTCACTGAACCGCATGGCCACAGAGTTAAGCCATGTGCTCTAGGCCTACCCTGCTTAGCAGGGAGGTTGGGCCGGATGACCTACAGTTAACGCTTCCAACCGGACCGATTCTGGGATTCTGTTTCCTTTTCCCAATGAGTTTTGCGCGGAGCTGGGAAGAGGAAGGAAGGGTCTACTAAAGGTTTACTTGCAAAGGCACGTGGGTTCCCTCGGAGTTGGAACGGTTTCGCCCTGTAGTAGATTTAGCCCCCGGCCACTCACTCTGAACAATGGCGCCCTCGTAACGCTCATTTTCTTGCCCACGTGCGTCCTGTTCCGCCTTCCCTGTCCCGCAGCACTCGCTCCAGTCCGTGCGTCACCTGTGAGCAACTTTTAACGCGCCTTTTTTTTTTTTTTTTTTTTTTTTTTTTTTTTTCCCTTGGTATGTATTAGCCCTAGAAGACGCCGTCGCAGCCGATCTAGAAGCAGGAGCCGCTCTAGGTCCCGCAGTCGGTCCCGCTACAGTCGATCCAAATCCCGGTCTCGCACACGCTCTCGGTCTCGCTCCACCTCCAAGTCCAGGTCTGCCAGGAGATCCAAGTCAAAGTCCTCATCTGTCTCCAGATCCCGGTCCAGGTCAAGATCCCGGTCTAGATCTAGAAGTCCTCCCCCTGCCTCAAAGAGGGAATCCAATTCTAGATCCAGGTCTAAGAGCCCTCCCAAGTCTCCGGAAGAAGAAGGAGCTGTATCCTCCTAGGAACATGGTAATGTACCTCGGGATCAGCACAGGATGCATGTTACTTTATTAGAGCACTTAGGTGGGGTGTTGGGTAGTTCTTGGAACATTAATAGCCTGAACCAAGTGAATCCTAGTGGGGCACATTGTTAGTTGTTGGTTTTGGTTTTTTTTTTCTTGAGCAGTGGTTTTTTTGGTTATTGATTTAGGGAAATAATTACTGAAGGGTTTTCTACGGAGATTTTTTTTTTAAACAGAGAAAATGTTTTATTGCAAGATTAATGCCTTGGTTTTAATAAAATATTGTATGAGACGCAACCTATGATGAAAATGACTATTTCTTACTGTATTTATCCAACATCTGCATTTTCCCCTTTAAAGCTGCGGTCTCCTGTTTGCTAAAAGAATATTGGCCAGTATTGCAGATTTTAACTGATTTGGCTGATCCTCCAGGGACCAGTTTCTGTGGGCGTGTGTTGGAGCAGGTTTGTCTTACACTGTTAAAGATACACTATCCTTTTAGAACGGAAGATCGGTTCAGTGGCCGTTTGTACTGACTGGAGGTAATAACTGTCCTAGAAAAGTGGCAAATTCCTTGCAAGGAGAAAACCACGGAAACTAGTTTTTCCTCAAGTGGACATCTTGAAGAGGCATCTAAGGATACACCGGGTGGGGAAAGGATAGTGTGTCTTTAACCCTTCAAACTGTTTGGTCCTGTTTTTTAAAAGGAAAGGGCCTGAGCTAGCTCTGGAGTTAGATAATTGTAGCAAAATTAGTCACATTTTCGGTTTTGAATGCTAATTAGAGCTTAGTTAAGTCTTTATGAAAAAGTGTTAGCTTTGTAACTTCATAGAACTCTGAATAGCTGAGTGGTGAACAGGCTGAATTGAAGTTAATGGTGGCTTGATCTACAGCCTGGTGCTTACTCTTCCTTTGTAAATAAATATTTTAAAGGATCTTTACATTCGGCCTCTGAAGTAAAGCAACACACACGGGGGGAGGTGGAACACTGTGGAAATTCTTAAAACTTAATTAAATAGGCAAAGCCAGTTGAAACACAACTAGAAGTATCACTGAAGTCACCCACACCCAAAATAGACGGTAGAAACCTGGCTGAACTTTTCTCTCTTCAAACCTAGATGCTTCAGCTAAATGAGAACCCAGATAAAGGACGCCTTTGGGGGGAAAAGATCGCTTGAGTCTTCAGCCCGTTGGAGAGACCCTGGCCGTGCAACCAGCTGTTGAAAAGGTTATTTTGTAACATTTTGTCTAACTTTTTACTTGTTTAAGTTGCGCCTCAAGTGGCAGATTTTACATTTTATGTGCCATTTTGTTGCTGTTATTCAAATTTCTTGTAATTTAGTGAAGTGAACGACTACCGATTTCATTATTGGCTTGGATATTTGAGGTAAAACTTCATTTTTGTTTATATAGTGCTGACTTCTATTGGAAATTGAAATCGATGGTAACTTACTGCCTCCAGTTTCATACTGAGGAATCATGCAGCCATTATATGCTGATAGCTGCCTGTCATAAAGTACTCTCAATTTTATCTTGATTCCTTAAATAAAATTCCACAAAACTTCAACTTGAAACTTACTGTAAATGCTTTTTTTTTGAAAAGAAAAAATAACTTAAAATAGCATCTTCAAATTCAAATTGGTAGAAATCTTTTCAGGTGACAGTTGATATTTGCGAGGATTGTTTTATCAGACTCAATTCTAATCTCTTCTCTTATGTATTTTTGTGCACTAGGCGCAGTTGTGTAGCAGTTGAGTAATGCTGGTTAGCTGTTAAGGTGGCGTGTTGCAGTGCAGAGTGCTTGGCTGTTTCCTGTTGTCTCCTGATTGCTCCTGTGTAACGATGCCTTGTCGTGCAGAAACAAATGGCTGTCCAGTTAATTAAAATGCCTGACAACTGCACTTCCAGTCACCCGGGCCTTGCGTAAAAAAAATGGAGCATACAGTGAGCACATCTAGCTGATGATATACACACCTTATTTTTTCCAGAATGGTAAAACTTACCAACGTACATATATGAACTTACATATGAGAATTGTAATGTTATGCAAAGAAATGGTTCATTCCTTTGTAAGTACTGATTGGTGTATCTTTTGCTTAAGACATTCTGTACTATACCCACTGTCTCTGTAGTTCATATTAAACATTTTTTCTGTGTTAACTTTTCTCAACTTAATGTCTTGGGTCAGCTTATTTTTAGCTTGAAAAGATTTCTGCAATTATACTGTCAATGTTTAACTTCTGTATAGTAACTGAATGCATTCTACTGCTTATAAATTTTATCCACTGGGGTTGCTTTTAAATTACTGTGGGCAAACTTTAATTAGTATTGTTACTAACCCAGGGTTGTGTGGCAAGTGTTAACACACCAGGCCACAAACACAGAACCAGCCAGGGCCATGGTGTTGTGGGAGGTCCAAACCGAGCAGTACTAATAATTGCATTGCTGTGTGCTTCCCTGGCTCACCAGACTGCTGCTTGACAGGGGCTGATCTTTACAGTGATGATTTCTCTTGATTTGGTACCAAATGACTTGTAACTTCAAACATCCTGTGTCAAGGGTTATTGTAATGCCTTGTTTTATCTTATGCATGTATGTTAAATGAGAATGGAAACATCTGAACACTGGCAGTGTGGCTTTGTTGAGGATTAAAAGTACTTTTCTACAAACTGAGGAGTTTGTATGTTCCAGGTTAGCGTAGTCTCCATACACTCATGTACCAACAGAAGGGCTGGCTTTTGTATGTGGATCTTTGGGAAGGATTCTCTGTCCTGGGAAAGGGATCTTATGGGGATGGTTTTTTATTTTAAGAGTGCAGTTACCTTTTCATAGCTGAAGTTGTGGACTTAGGTTGGATCTTGTGGATTTCGAGGTTAAACTGTTGTGTAGTGGCTCACATGATGGATTTGAGGCTCTGAACTATTTCATGGGCTTGGGGGAGGAACACAAATTTCTCGAAAGCCATAGCTGGAAAACTAAACAGCTTTATTTTTACAATGCATGTTTTAAGAATTGCTGCTTCCCCAAAATATCCATGAAGTTTGATGTAAACAGGACTGTTCTCTGCAGCTCTGTGCTACAGTGAACAGCTGAGTATCACCTTGTACTGAAATATAAAGTGGAATAAACTGAAGTGCCCTCTGACTGTGCTAGTGAGATGATCATCATTTCAATTGTGTGTCTTCCCGGCAGAGAGGAACTGGCCAAGTGCTCTTTGTCTGCACCAAAGGAATGTAAGGGAATGTGGATGCTCTTCAGGTTCCATTTGTAGAGCAGAGCCTCGATAGACCAGTCTGCACTGGGAGGGGGGAAACTGAGTGAAAACCTAGCCCAGGGTTATCACTGCTACAGTAACTCGAGCAGGCTGTCACCAAACTAGTACAACACAGCTGGGTTTGTAACAGTTTTCTGCTTAACAACAAATTGGTGGCTCTTGGATTACCTTCATATTTTGTTACCTCCAGGGTTTACTGGGCAAATAGCAGCTTCATTCACAATAAAGAGCTTTTCTGAGTCAGAGTGGTGGTGCCACAGGGGAGTTAATGCTCATTCACAGCTGAGACAGAAGCCAAGATTTGAGTTTTAAATATGTAAAAATTTACCTTCGGACTTGGTAAGTTGTCCAAAATTGAGCCTGTGGGTTCTTCTCCAACAAGAAATAAATTGTAGTTAAAATATCTTCAAAGTCTGTAGTTTGGGGAGATAAAGCAGTCTGAGTTAGTCTCTGGATTGCAGGTGTGGATAAATCTGCCTGGTTCTATGAAATGGTTAATACAAATCAATGCAAGTACAGTGTATCTATATGAGACACATGGCATGAAGGGACTTAGTTGTTTATGCCATCTTCTGTTCCCACACCCGCAGCCACGTTTATGACGGCTCTAAACTAGAATTACCCCAGAGTAACAAGGTCAGTAGCACAGTGTCACCTGACCTATTGACACTGTTCCCAGCACTACTGGGACACAAACTCCTTGCAGTCACAAACCAAAGATACCTAAGAGCATTAACATACCTTTGGGGTCAAAAAATACATCTGAGCCTAAAATAATGTCTATGGGTGCAAGAGAGAGCAGCTCTGGCGACACGCGGCCCCAGCTCAGGCCGAGGACGGGCACGTGGGGCAGGCGGTTCATGAGGCAGCTGCTGCGGCACCGCTGCAGGCACTGCGGCAGCTCCTCGCTGTCCGACAGGATCACCTGGGCACCGCACCTTGCGGCCACCACGCCGGGGAGACTCACACCGGCACCGATCTGAAACCACAACGTGTTCATGGAAACCGCGGGCGGAGCCTGACCCGCGGGTCACGAGCAGGGGGTACCGGGCGGGGAGCGGGCGGTACCTCCAGCACTCGCTTGCCAGGCAGGTTCCGCCTGTGCGCCCACAGGTACTGGGCCAGGACCACGGCGCAGGGCCACACGTACGTGCCGTACTGCGAGTCCAGCACCTGCAAGACACAGGGCGAGGCGCTGTGCCGGGGTCCCGGGAGCTCCCGCTGTTCTCCGTGTCTCGGCTGCCCCCGGTACCTCGGGCACGCGCACCATCAGCGCCGCCGGACCCTCCTCGAACCGGTACCGCCGCGCGCACTGCCGCCGCGGCCCCGCCATGGGCCAATCGCGAGCGGTCACGTATTGGCGCCAGGCCGCGCCGGCCAATCGGCGCCTCCTCCCGGCGTGACGTCACGTGGAGCGCCGCCGCGGGCGCTGATGGCGATGCGCCGCTCGTCCAGCCGCGGCCTCCCCCGGGGGCCGCGGTTAAACCGGGCCGCTCCCACCCGCGCCGCTGCCCCGATGGGGCGGGGCGGGCGCCTCCGCGGGCAGCTTCCCGGAGAAGGGATGAAACCGGGTGATACGCGGCCGGCCTGCCACTGTCAGGGGAGCAGCAAGTGCGGAGCGCGGGCCCGCCGCGGGAAGGGCAGCGGCGGCGGTGGGTGCCCGGAGCGGCCGCGGGATTGCGCGGTCAAGGGCGCCCGGCGCAGCGCTGCTTCCGTGCCGCCCGCGCTGCCCTTCCTCAACATGGCGGCGCGGGGGCGCCGCTTCCCCAGCCTCGGCCAATGAGCGCCGAGGCGTGGCGGAAGCTGGGGCGCAGCCGGCCAATGGCAGTGCGGCGGGGGCGGGGCCGCAGCGACAGCGGCGGCACGGGGTGAAATTTCTGGAAGGTGCGGCCGGAGCGGGGCCGGGATCGGGATCAGCGTCGGGCCGGCGGCGGCGGGCGGTGACGGCCCCCAGCGCCGCCACCATGAATCACAAGAGCAAGAAGCGGATCCGTGAGGCGAAGCGCAGCGCCCGGCCCGAGCTGAAGGACTCACTGGACTGGACCCGTCACAACTACTGCGAGACCTTCCCCCTCAGCCCCACCGCCTGCAAGGTGCGTCGGGCGGAGGGGGAGGAGGGGCATGAGGAATGAAAGGGTGGGAATGGGGAATGGAGTGGGGGAAAATTTGGAATGGAGGTGCGACTGAGCGAGTCCTGCGGAGAACGGGGAAGAGACTTGAGGTGAACGGAGTGTGGGGCTGAGGGAAGTGGGGTGGGGACACGACTAGGGGGTTGGGGAGCCCTGAGGGGACGGAGATGGAGGGGATGACTGAAAGGGTTGGGAATGCCTGAGGTGAAGGGGGAGCTGCGGGACGTCTGATGGGAAGCGGGAAGGGGCCCTTTCCTGAGGCTGGGGTTGCCTCAGAGCCGGCGGGTGGGAGAGGTTTGGTGAGGGAGCAAAGGACTTTCTTTCCTCCACGTGGCGAGGCGTGTGGGAAGGCCAGTGCCCGGCGGGATGGAACGGGCACCCGCATAATTTCCAGGAGCGCTTCCCGGTGTCCCGAGGGAGTGGAATGCCCCAGGGGATGTGTCAGCCGAAAGGGCAGGGTGGCCTCTCCTCCCGGGGAGCTGCCTCGGTGCGGAGCAGTGCCAAAGGCTTCAGGCGACGGGTGTCACTGATGTGTGCAGGGAGCGGGCCAGGAGAAATGGGGCTGCAGCCTCGGGGAGCTTAAAATAACGCAGAGGCAGCTCCATAGCCTCGTGGTGTGTGGAGCAAAGGATATGTGTTAAGCTCCCCCACAGGCAAGCACAGTCCTAGGACGTCAGTCTGTCCTAATACCTGTCCTGCTTTCCTCCCTTGGTTTCACAGGATAACGTGGAGAGGGCAGATGCACTCCAGTTAACAGTGGAGGAGTTTGTTGAGCGTTATGAAAAGCCTTACAAGCCCGTGGTGTTGCTGAACGCTCAGGTGGGCTGGTCTGCCCAGGAGAAGTGGACGCTGGAACGGCTGAAACGCAAGTACAGGAACCAGAAGTTCAAATGTGGGGAGGACAATGACGGTTACTCTGTGAAGATGAAGATGAAATATTACATAGAGTACATGGAAACCACGCGTGATGACAGCCCCCTCTACATCTTTGACAGCAGCTATGGAGAGCATCCCAAGAGAAGGAAACTCCTGGAGGACTACAAGGTCCCCAAATTCTTTACTGATGATCTCTTTCAGTATGCAGGGGAGAAACGACGGCCGCCCTACAGGTAGAGTGACAGCAAGACAAAACCGGGTATTTTCCAGCTCATTGGTTGTTCCTAAATACCTGGGATTGTCTCACATGAAGAGGGGATATTTTTACATCATCTCTGAAATGAGTGTACATCTGTAATCCTGCGGGAGAGAAGATTTATATCATAATTTTTCCTTCTGCCACCAGTGTTGCTACAGGTTTATGGTGTAGGGTTTTGGTTTTTTGGTTTTTTTAAATTAGGTCAGTTTCCATCACCTCTTAGATTTTTCAAAAATTACATAGTTACTGAGAGCTATACAGATCAGTGTGTGCCTTCTGGTGTTCAAATTTTAAATACCTCAAAACAGTTCCTGGTTTTGCACCGGTGGCTTAGGTACAGTGTGGAATTTTGTTTAATAATGAGTCAGTCCTTTTAAGGTAAAGTCTTAAGCTAGATTAGGATCTAACGTAGGCACTAGTTCTTAGCTCGCCTTCAGATGGTTTTGAGAGAGAACAATATTTCACATCTACATAGTCTTTTCAACTCTTTATTTTGCTTCAGCTTGGAAGAGGGCGAAATGACATTTCATTCATAAGTTCAAATGGACCAACCTTGTAGTTGGGCTTCTAGATAAAAAAGCCATTTTTATCTATGTTACTATGACACTTCAGAGCAATATGAGCTTAAGTTGAACCCTCCCAAGTAATTAAAGTCTTTACAGCAGCATTATAATTGTCAGACAATGCCTGTTGCCCTTTGAGTGACATGAGGCTGTGATGTGGTTTATTTAAATAAAATTGAGCAAGAGCTCATCAGTAATGGCACTTTCCTCTGCACTCTCTCATGTGTCTGTAGTCCAGTTGTGCATTTGCAGGAGTGAAGAAAGGACCTGATTCTGTTTGAGATCACTGAAGGAGGTGTTTTTACAGTGCTTTTTGTAATTCTCTTCTAAGAACATACAACGCTATGGTCAAACACGAAACCATACTGGGTGTAGTAGAAACTGAATACATTTAATGAACTTAATTTACCCAAGTTAGAGGTAAATGAGAGAATATGGTTGTGACTCATTTATTTTGCTGTCTGTGTCCCCCACACCCTCTCCCATCTACAGGCACATGCTGAGCTCCTTGCTCGTGATCTTGACATCCAACTTCTTGTATTTTGTTCTGGAAAATGTGGGTATTTTTCAGGCTGTTGAGGTTTTTTGAGAGCTGAGTGATGCACGAGAGCACAGTAATGTGTCCTGGAGTTAGAGGGTTCGTCTAGGTACAGGAATGAGTGTGCAGTACTTCTAGAGCATAATTGAAAATCTCACGGGAAGTGGTGCTGATCATATGAGGAGGATAAGACTGTACAGGTTGATCCTCTGGATTGAGAGGTGTGTGATAGTGTGTAGACCTTAAAAGAAGAATTGGATCTGTCTAGGACGTTTTTATTGGCATTGCTCCTCTTTAAAATAAAGACAATACTTTTTGGAAGCCATTTACTGAAGCAGCTATTTTAATCTGGGGAGGAGGGCTGGGGTTTGCTTTCAGACTGAATTTAGGAGTTGTTTTTAATGGTAAATTTGATGTCTTGGGGCAAACTGTGTTTTGTTTGCTGGAAGTTAAATATTTGAAGGAAGGTGCTAGTAAATGACAACGTTGCTAAATAAGGCTTTTAAAACCTTCCATGTGTGTAGATTTAGATTATTGTCAGAAAAAGGATACTGAACAGTGCATCTGTCTGTGCCAGACAGACCTTCATGTGTATAATTTCTTCTGATTTCTTAATGAAAGCCTTGACTGTTGTACCTGTAGTTGAATCAGCTTTCTAAGGCTAATATGAATCTAAAGATTGAATTGGCATTAGAAATTACAAACACCTGCTTATTTACAGCTCCTTTGTGAAGCAGGAAAAAAACAGCTCGATAATCAAACTTTACTGTCCTACAATTGATGCTGGCAAATGATCCTTCAAAACCAGCACTGGAAAGGAGAGATGGAGAACTTGCTGTATTTTCTGAACCTTTGCATTCCTCTTGCTGGGCATCTCATGCCTGTCACTACGTCATGGATGGATTGTGTTGGTGCTTTAGTTTCTGCACTCTCTGTTGCCAGTTAAACAATTATTGTCATTTTTTCCTGTTGATGCCTAGTATGAAGTCACCTCACACTGTTTTTTCTGGTGTGGTTGGTCTTACTGCTCTGTTCCAGGGGAAATGAGCAGTTGAAGGGGCTCACGTAGAGTAGATAAGTTTCTCCTCTGGGAGAAATAAACCTTGTAAATGGGCAGTGGGAGTATAAACCTCAAATCCTGAATGGTCACTGGAGAATAAGCCCCATGTAGTTAAGTGTTGGAATGAAAAGCCTCTTGTGAATGAACAGAAGGAGCAGAGAGAGGCCAGGGTTGCATAACTGGCTCTGTTCCTTCTTGTTGCCTTTTGTTCCTCATTGTTCTGCAGTTCTGAGCTGTTTGAGCAGCAAATTTTAGAAAACCATAGGAGAATCTCCCTGCTTAGGAAGAATCCCAGCACAGGCTGTTGGGACTTAATCACACTCATAAACTTTGAAATCACCATTTTATCGAAGAAGTGCTTAAAACAAAATACAACTATGACATATAAAAAGTCACCTTCACTTACCCCACAGTCATTCCTCTCCAAACTCATACTGGTTTTTAGGTTAAACTCCTGTTATATCCTTTTGCTGTAGTGGGAACTTAACAAAATCAAGAATTTAAATGAAGGAACTGTAGTTACTTTAATTTCGAACTGAATGTGCAATGAACTGCTGTAATTCCCTGTCTAACATGAAGAAAGGGAGCTACCTGCTTGCTCTGTGACTAAAGCACTTTTCTTTTCCCCCCATGCAGATGGTTTGTGATGGGCCCACCTCGTTCTGGAACAGGAATTCACATTGATCCCTTGGGAACTAGTGCCTGGAATGCCTTAGTCCAGGGACATAAGCGTTGGTGCCTGTTCCCAACCAGCACTCCCAGAGAGCTGATCAAAGTGACACGGGAAGAGGGAGGGAACCAGCAGGACGAGGCCATCACCTGGTTCAATGTCATCTATCCTCGGACACAGCTTCCCACTTGGCCCCCCGAGTTCAAACCCCTGGAAGTCTTACAAAAGCCAGGAGAGACAGTCTTTGTGCCAGGTATGGGCAAATCTCTCCAGGAAGGAAATCCGAGAGAAGACCAGCATATTTGTAACATTCCTGTGTAATAGAGATGAAGGGAACATTTCAGCTTTTTTACATGGCCCATTTCTTAGAAACCAAACTGAGCTCATTTTGAGACTATTCAGTTACTTCGTGAGTGTCACAAAATGTGTACGACCTGTGGCATAGGGTTGCATGTGATACAAATGGCAAAACAAGTGGGATTTAAATTGCAGCATCACAGGAATGTAATGTAAACTAAATTGCAGTAATAGCTGTCAGGGGATAAAAAAATGGCATAAAATAATACAGTTGTTTGAGCCCCAGTAACTCTTAGACAAAAATGTTTGAGTTTATACACGCTGCAGCAAATTCATGGCTGAATTTTGCATATGAATTCCTCTTAGCTGTGGGAAATGAACTACTTAAAGGCACTGACACCTTCCACCCACTGCTCTGTGGTTATGCTTCATCTTGCATTTGAAATCAAAAGCTAAATAAAGCGTTGCTAAAGATGCCATTCCCTCTGAGTGGCTGCACACTGTGTGCCCATTGTAAGTGAGGGGTGAGGTGAGTTCAGTACCAGATTCTAACCTCTGAATCTTGCATCATTTATGTGCAGCACAGCCCATAGTTTCTGTCCACACTGCTTGTCTCTAACATCCAGCTGACTTGGTGTGTGAAGAGTGCCTTGTGATTGTCTTGGCACTTATTAGTGACTCGTGAGTGTACCTTCTGTTAAGAGTTTGTAGCTGTCAGGTTCCATTAAACTGTTCCCTCAGTCTTTTCTGAGGCTCTAAGTGGGTTGTAAGAACTCCGCTACTTTTATCCTGCGTGGAGAAACAATTTTGCATCTATTTTTAAATGAAAGGTTAGTCTGTAGTCATAAGAACCTTGCAAAATCAGCGTGGAAACTCCTCTGCAGCTGAACAGAAAGGGCTCTGTGCAGTCTGGGTTACAATGGCTGTTGCTGTCAAATAAACCGTCAGCAGCCAGCGTGGTGCTGTCAGGTCACATCTTCAGTCCTGTGTGTGAGCTGGGTAATTTGGTCAGAGCGTGGAGCTGCCTTCTCTAACTTAAAGAACCTGTCAGGCACTGGGGTGAAAGCTGAAAGAAGAGAGAAAAAAATGATGTGTTGGAAAACTTACCTGGGTTTGAGAGATAAGGTCCAGTTCCACCTGCACGGTGGGAAAGGTGTTCTTGGCTGTTCTTGAACTTGTTCTCTGCCATGCAGCCACCAATGGTCACTGGTGTTGTGTTTTAGGTGGCTGGTGGCATGTAGTCCTCAATCTTGACACAACTATTGCCATCACACAAAACTTTGCCAGCTGTACCAACTTCCCAGTGGTGTGGCACAAGACAGTAAGAGGGAGACCTAAACTGTCACGGAAATGGTACAGGTAAGAGATTTAGTAGCTTTCTTTGTATTCTCTATTGAAAACAAAACCTAAAAGTATTCATTAACGTGCAGTGTTACAATTCAAAGGCTAACCCTGAAATTTCAACTGTATTTAGGATCCTAAAGCAGGAGCATCCTGAATTGGCAGCCTTGGCTGATTCAGTTGACCTGCAGGAATCTACTGGTATTGCTTCTGACAGTTCTAGTGATTCTTCCAGTTCATCGAGTTCCAGCTCCTCAGACTCTGATTCAGAGGTAATGCTCCTTACTGCAATAGGTGATCCCTATTCTGCAATTACATTGTTTTTCCATACCTGATCATGTGTCTTAATCCTTATATTCATGCCCTATGAAATAAATTAATAGAAAGCAGCTAAACCAATCTACATGGGGGAGGAGCTTGTGATCTTAGCAGGTTCTGTTTGCTGAAGTCTCTCTTCACATTGCTAAATGGATTAATTCTGTTTGATCCATGTCTGTATTACATATGAATCTGTCACTCATTTAGCTTGTGGAAAACGGCTGCAAAATGAATGTTGTAAAAATTGGGAGAGGGAAAAAAATCCAAAACAGATCAGTTACAACATGGGACTCTTCTTAACACCTAAATCCTTCAGAAGCCAGAGTCTTCTCTTGGAAGATGAGGACCTTCTAGGGACCAAAAGAAACACATTTATTGTCTTGCCTCAAGTCAGCTTTAGCCAGTGATGAAATCCAAGAATGTTTCTGTTCGTGATTTTTAAATGCTTAATTTAAAATTTCCTTGACAAGTCTAGTCTAAAACAGCACGTTCTTTGAGCTCAGGGTTGCTGAGTCGCTCTCGTGGTGAGTTGCACAGCACAGGCAGTTCCTGAGGTTCCTCTGAATTGTGGTTTCATCTTTCCATCCTTCAGTGTGACTCTGGCTCCGAGACAGAGGGGATGATGCACCGCAGGAAGAAGCGGAGGACGTGTGGAATGATGGGGAACGGGGACACAACTTCCCAGGACGACTGCGTGAGCAAAGAGCGCAGCTCCTCCAGGTGACTCCAGGGCAGCTGTTGGTTTTAAACAAGCACAGGACAATACAAGGGAAAGCTGGCACACTTCAGATAGGGGATTCCTCAGGAGAGAGGGATGGAGAGCAAGGGATTCCTTACAGCACATAAAGCAGTTGACCAATTGTATCTTCCCTCCGTTAATTATTTTAATTGTTCCAAACAGAAAACTAAGATTATTGACCTTTTTTTAAAAAATCAGGGGTTTTATTTAATAAACAGTCTTATTACTTTTCCTAGTTGTCTCTTTTAATAGATGAAAGGATTTGATTTTATCTTTGTTTAATGGAGAGGTGGGATGTTTTAACTGCTCTTCAGAGAGCACAAATGAATAATGAACAGTTAAAAATGAGGAATGATCAGGCAGCACTCAGATTTCAACGTCTTGCTCAAACAGAAAACTTTCAGGTAGTTGTATGGTTTCTCTTACTGCTGCCTGGACTATTTCAATTTGTTCCACTGCTTTATCTGTTAAAGGCAAAATTCATCCTCAATTCCAAATGTCTGTGTTTACATTTTAAATAAATAAATAAATAAATACCTAAATATCAAGCAAGTTTCAGTCACTGTGGAAGGAGGCAACATTAATATTGCAAAATCAAGGATAGATATGCTTAGGGTAAAGTTGCTGAGGAAAGCAGTAGTCTGGACAGGCCAGGTTAAAAACAGTGGAACACTTGGAATCTGGGAGTATACTGCAGGGAAGAACTTAAACATTCTTTGCTAAATGAAGCATTTTTCTCATATAGCAGAAGATTGCCAAAATTCTTAAGCAAATTCCTTGCAGCTTGGTTAACCAGTGCTGCTGGATTGGCTGCCTGCCTGCATTAGAGTGCTAGCCAGCTCTTGAGCTCTTGAATGCTCCAGGTTTGGCATGGATGCAAGTGCTGTGGTGGCTTAGTGTGTGGCTTGCTAAAGGTGTGCAGCAGTAATTTACCTGAGGAAGTCCATATTGGAGCATGATTCCAGCCTGACTTCTCAGTGTGGGGACTGCCTGAAGACCTGTGTGCTCCTGTAGATTTTCTTGTTTCCAGCAGTTGCTCATAACTGAATACAATTGAATTACAAGTACAGAGCATCATTAAAAGTTGGGGAGAACTGTACTGACTGCTTATTTTGCCCTGGAAGTTTCCACAATTTGCTTGTTATGACATTGTCAAATCCCATTTTGGCAGCCAGTGTGACTTCAGGCACGGAATGAGCAGCAGGAAAGAACAAACTTTAATGCAGACCCTGGTTTAAAAAGAAAGCTATAAAAATGCAGATCACGATGCAGATCTGTTCTTCTGAAAAACCCGTGCATTTTTAAAATCATTTGCCATTCAAATTTTGAAATGAATACCCTAAATATTAAAAATGTGCACCTTGCCTTTCACATTTGCTTTCTGGGTTTCACTGTTCTTCCTCCTGCGTGTTGATTGTTCCACTCTGTGAGGGTGGGTGGGCATTCTGTTCCAGCTGTGTGATGGCTTAGTTGCTAGAAGCGCTTCCAAAGATGAAATCTTTAACCCTGCTTGTACAGTGCTGGAGGAAGAATAAGCCTGAGATTTAATCTGCATGCTGGGATCTTGTGCCCTGATACAAGCGGAATGCTCAAAGGCAGTTGTACCTTTTTTTGACAGGATTAGGGAATCTTGTGGAGGCCGCAGCTATCCCTGAGGGATAACACCACCTGCCCAGAGACAGCTGCCGATCAAAGCTCCGTTAGCAGCCAGCCAGCTCTGTTCAACCCCCTTCTGCTTCTATTTCTCACACTCCTTACGTTTTTGTCACTCTTCCTCGATCCAGACATCTTTGTTGCGTGCTGTCCAAGATTGGCTCCTGAATAACCTGTAGGGGAATGCCCTGACTGCGTCCTTTGTGCAATGCTTTGGTCCCCTCTGTGCCCCGGGTGAGTGCACTATAACCCAGCTGTGGGTAAGGACATGCCAAGTATTTAATGGGTCATGGAACTGGCAAGGAAGACAGCGGTCAGTTTTTAAAGAACTCTTTTTAAAACCAGCAGGTAAATGTAAAAACCTGCCTTGCTTTGACACTGTCATATGTTTACATGTTGTCCTGTACACTTGAGGAAAGGAACACCAGCCCTTTTGGCCTCTCGGAATGTCCGGTGGATCTCACACCAGAATTTTGGGAAGAACAAGGAAGAGATGATCTTCTGCAAGAACTGGGCTGTGGAAAATGAGTCCTTGGATCTTACCCTGCTGCAGGAGAACATTGCTGTCAGGGCTGGCGCTTCCAAGTGTGTGTCTCATAAAATGCTGGAATACAGGCATTTGGAAAGAACCCACCAGGATCATCAAGTTCAACTCCTAGCCCTGCACAGAAACCAAGAGCATTGTCCAAACACTTCATGAAGTCAGACAGGCTCAGTGCTGTGACCATTGACCTGGGGAGCCTGTTCCAGTGCCCAACCACCCTCTGGGTGAAAAACATTTTCATGATATCCAACCTAAAGCTGCCCTCACTCAGCTCCAGCCATTTCCCTGGGTCCTGTCACTGGTCACAAGAGTGAAGAGCTTGGTACTTGCCTCTCTGCTGTCCTTATGAGGATGCTGAAGACCTAAATGAGGTGTGACCTCAGTCTCCTCCAGGCTGAACAGACCAGGTGACCTCAGCCACTCCTCATACAGCTTCCCCTCCAGACCCTTCACCATCCTCATGGCCTCTTTTGGATGCTCTCCAATGGCTTCATGTCTGTTAGATGTTGTGGTTCCCAAAACTGCCCCCAGCACTGAATGTGAGGCTGCCTCAGTGCAGAGCAGAGCAAGACAAATCCCATGCCTTGCCTGGCTGGGGATACTGGGCCTGATGCCCCCAGGATATGGTTTGCCCTCTGGCCTCCAGGGTACTTCTGATTCAGATCCAACTTGCCACCAACCAGGGCCCCCAGGTCCCTTTCCACAGCTCTGCTCTCCATCCTCTCGTTCCCCAGTCTGTCCACAACCAAGAGTGCCCAGGCCCCAGTGCAGAATCCAGCCCTTGCCCTTTAGTTAAACTCCACACAGAGTGTGATTGCCCATCTCTCTTAATTTGTTGAGGTCTCTACCCTCGAGGGAGTTGACAGCTCCTCCCAATTTAGTGTTGTTGGCAAACTTAATATTTCTTCCAGTCGTGCATCCAAGTCATTAATGAGGATGTTGAAGAGGACAGGGATGTGGATGGAGCCCTGCAGAACCCCCCTAGTGACCAGTGCCAGCCTGGTGTTACCCCAGTCACTGTCACCCTTTGTGTCCAGCCTGTGAGCCAGTTGCTCACCCATCCTGTAACACGGTTAACCAGCTGTGGGCAGGACAGTTTGTCCAGAAGGTCACTGGGAGAAACAATATCCAAAGCTTTGCTGAAGTCCGAAAGGTGACATCTGCTGGCTTTCCTAGATCAACCAGGTGGGTCACCCTGTCACAGAAGGAGATCAGATTCAACAAGCAGGACTTTCCCTTCATGAAACTCTGCTGGCTGTGACCGTTGCCTGCACTGTCCTCCAGGTGTTTTTCCGTACTTCCCAGAATCATCTCTTCCATGATTTGGCCAGACACTGAAGTGAGACTGACAGGCCTGTGGTTTCCAGGGTCGTCGTTCTTTAAAACTGGAACATTTGCCAGCTTCCGGTCAGCTGGAACTCCTCCAGATTCCCAAGACTGCTCAAAAATCATTGAGAGGTTTTGCGATGACGTCAGCAGCATCCTGAGGATTCTCAGATGAATCCCATGAGGCCCCATGGATTTGTAGGCATCCATCTGGAGCAGCAGATCCTGCAGCTTGGGAGCTGACTGGGAGTTGAACATTATCACAGTCACAGTCCTCCAGCTCAGGGCACTGAGACCCCCTTGGTCCATCATCTGTGCTGAAGACAGAGGCAAAGAAACATTGAACACCTCTGCCATGTCCTTGTCCCTGTTTATGAGGTGACCATCCTCATCCTGGAATGAGCCAGTGTTATTTCTAATTTGCCTTTTGCCATCAATATATTTGAAAAAACTTTTTTATTTCCCCCACGGTTCTGGCCAGTTTCATCTCCAGCTGAGTTTTGGCAACATGGATTTTCTCCCTACAGTGGCAGCAGCATTTCTGTATTCTTCCCATGTCACCTGACCTTGCTTCTGCTGGGCAAACACCTTCCTTTTCCATCTTACTTCTGAGAGAAGATCCTTGTTCAGCCAAGGAAGGGAAGGTGGTGTGAATGCCCCAAGCACTGAAACAAGTTCAGCAGAGGTGACCACCAACCTGAAGCATCTTTCATGGTCTGAATCTGCGTGCTCCGTGCACACACCTGAGATGCAACATCTGAACCAGCAACAGTCCATCTACTTCTACTTTGTGTCTGTCATGGTGACAGGTGACAAAGCTGCACTAGCACCTTGTTATGGGAAGCTCGATGGAGAAGCAGAATCCTGGAGTTTCTTGCACAGCAAAAATTGCGGTGGGAAAAAGTCAGCATTTGCCAGTAGTGCCAGTCCTTCAGGTGCAGATGTGATGTTTGGCACAAGGCAACTGCTGACAAAGTCTGACTCTGGCATGATCACATTTGCTGGGCTTGAAACACCAAACAGTTCTGGGGCCATGAGCTTGCTCAGGCCCATGCAGTTCACATCCCTAAATGGCTTTTCTTTGAGGTTATGCATTCAGACCTTTCTGAAAGTTGCAGTGCCAATTTTAAAGGACTGAGGAGGAGGATGTGTTGTTGTTTTATGCTTTTTAAAAATGCAATGTGTTGCTTAAGTCTGTGTAGATGCATTTGTATTATGTCAGGTAAAGCTCTCGTCCCCAAGGGATCTTTTGGAGCTGCTGGTTTGTTATATTAGCAGGAGCTTGTGCTGGTGGTGTCTGTGTGGCTGAAGCTTCTGCCAGGAAATCTGAACTTCCTATGGGCTGCTTCAGTGGGTGCTCTTCTGAGCCCTAGGAGGTGAGTATAGAACTCACTTCAGCAGTTCTTTGGGAGAGGAAACTTGACAGCAGAAGTGCTGTACATGTAGTAAACACACAGCAATGCCCAGGCACTGATGAAAGAGCAAATTAAAGACAGATTAAAGCCTCAACTGTGACTTTCTTAAACGTGTTTGGTTTGATGGAACCTGGACTGTTACTTTTCTGGGTTCTCTGATCCATTTTTAACCTTGTCTCTTCCTTATTTAAACACTCCTGGGCCATATCCTTTTGTACAAAGGAATCCTAAAAATGTTTGTCGGAATCTCTGTTTTGACTCTTTTGTGCCAGTCAGTTTATGTAAGAGCAGTGTGGTGGTGGGGAAATGGAGAGAGGGAAGGTTTATTGATACATTCTTTAGCTGTCCAGACTCCCAAATTTCCTGTGATAGCCAAGCATAAGCAAGCACACTTGCTCTGTAGCCACTGCAGATTCTTCCATGAGATCACTTTAAAAAATCCTCCAACTTCTCCAACTTCTGGCATTTCTGGCCAAGTCTGAACAGCCTGGAGCCTGCACAGTCTCTGTGTGTCCTCTCATAGCAAGCTGCAGCTGCTGCCTTTTGGAAGAATGTGGGGCTTGGAGAAGAGAAGGCTCACAAGACTCAGCTCTATCACGGTGAGGGCAGTCCTTGGAGAGCTGTCCCTGCCATCTCTGGTGGCAGGGCAGCACCTCAGTGAGATGCAGCTGTATTTGGCACATGTGGTTCAGCTTGCAGTCTTAAAATCCAATGCAAAAGCCTGATGGCTGTGCTGGGAAAAGCCACACCTCTGCTTCCAGAAGCACAGTGGGAAGATCCAATGTGCAGAGCATTTTGCCATACCTATGAACTTTTCCATGGTGTGAAATAAAGCAATTCCAGGTGACTCCTGTGTTGACGTGACACCCCTCACAGAAAAGCAGCATGTTTACAACAGACTTCAGACATCATGATACCAGCAACCCTCTCCTGACTGCCCCACAGGGCACTTCTGCTGTGAAACAGTGTCTGTGCAGGCTACCTGGGAATTAGGACTCTGGGATCTCCAGTTCTTCCACTTCTGGCTTTTGCCTCAGCCACTTTGGTGAGTCTTTGAGCAGTGAGGAAAATCCCTACCTCGCAGGGCTCTTGTGAGGCTGAACTGTAATTGCTGTGTAAGGTGCTTTGAAGCCATCCACCCACAAAAAGTGTTTCATTCATCGTGAACAACCTGAAACTTCCAAGCCTGATGGGAGCTTTCTGTAGCAGAAAACATTGGGGATGTTGTTCAACACTCTTGGCAATGTGGTGTTCTGTGATGGCCCTTCCAGAATTGCTGTGTGGTACATAAATTGTAGCAGAACAAGACTTTCTGTTTGCACCAGGGTTGAACTGTTGCTGTTCCATGGCCTGCTCTAAACAGGAGGTCCTGCTAGAGCAGGATCTGTTTTTAGATAGGACTGGATGGAATTCTCTCATCAGGGAGTCAGCTGCACTGGCCTTACAGGAATGGGGGGAGCTGGTGCTTCCCAGGCTCTTGTTTCAGGCTGGGTGAGTGAGGAACAGTTAAAAACTGTGCTCCTTTTGTGCCTCTCCATGCTTGAGGGAAGCTGGCTGGGCAGAGTGGGCTCTGCTCTCATTTCTCTAGGCTTGTGCTTCTTGGGACATCCTTGTCTCTTGTTCCAACCCTGCTGCTTTTGTACTCTAGAGGCCCTAGATGCAGCTGGTCCAGCACCCTGTGGGCGTCTCATTTCCTTGAGCCCCACAGCAGCAGCACAGCTTTGCCTCACCTCTCTGGGGCTTTGGGGGCTGCCCTGTTCCCCACAGATGGGGCAGAGAGCCTCAGGCTGGGTGTCATTGTTACAATCCTGCCTGCTCCAGGAAAGGTGATGGGATTTTGGAGCTCTGGCTGTGCTTTAGAGCCTGGTGGCAGACACAAGCTGTGAGAGGTCAGGAGGAAACAACCCAACACTCCATCAGAACCACAAATATGGACAAGAGGCACCAGTCCCAGCACTTGTTTCTGCACAAGTGGGAGCAGGCGACACTGAGGAGCCTCTGGCAGACCTTCCTCCCTTTTCCAGCTTGTGTGTTCTGGCTCCAGTTTGTCTTCTCAATTACATCAAACCTCCCTAAATGCTCCAAGGAAAGACAGCACCCTCTTTCATAGTTAACTTCTACTCTCCTCCCTGAGTCCCCAGCCATTGTAGGCTGGGAAATGAGACTGTTGGCTGAATCCAGTCTGAAATGCCTGTGTGGGCACATTGAGGTTTTTGGCATCCCCCTTGTAAAGGGGGGAAGGAAAGTGTTACCCTTCCGTGTGACAGTCCCACTGTCAGCTCCAAGCCCTGCCACTGCCCTTAGCTGCTTTTATCACCAATCCAGCAGAGCTGGGATACTTGTCTTGTTTGGATGATTGTGGTTTTGCTTTTTATTTTAAATAAAATCAATTATTTTGCATTATCCTGTCACCTTTTTTTCACAGTGTGATCTGAAAAAACCTTACAGGTGTGCACTTCTGTTTCCCAAAGTGCTGAACGTCTTGGGAACAACTCAGATTGCTTGAGGGTTTGCCCATCTGTGCTGGGGTGTGGTTTGGAAGCTGCTGGTGTTGCACTGGCTTTGGGAGGTGAGTTTTGTTGGTAGGTTTTTTACCAGACTGCCCCACCTGCTCTTAGGCCCTGCCCAGTCTGTCACCAGAGGTTTCTGTGTTGTGTTTCTGGTTCCACCTCGCACTGGTGAGAGGGGGTTTTATCTTCCAGCTGTGGTGTGCTGCTTTGGGAGGGCCACCATGGTGATCAGAGGGATGGAGCACTTCTCCCATGAGGAAAGGCTGAGAGGAATGGGATTGTTCAGCCTGGAGAAGAGGAGCCTCCAGGGTGATCTAATTATAGCCTTCTTGGAAGGAACCTACAACTGGAGAGAGACATTTTACAAGGGCCTGGAGTGACAGGACAAGGGGGAATGGCTTCAAACTGACACGGAGTAGGTTTAGCTTGGATATTAGGATGAAATTCTTCCCTGTGAGGGTGGTGAGGCCCTGGCACATGTTGCCCAGAGAAGCTGTGGCTGCCCCTGGATCCCTGGAACTGTCAAAGCCAGGCTGGATGGGGCTTGGAGCAGCCTGGGATAGTGGGAGGTGTCCCTGCCCATGACAGGGGTGGAACAAGATGAGCTTTAAGGTCCTTTCCAACCCAACCCATTCTGTGATTCCATGATTCTGAATAAGCCCCACAGTGCAGAGGGGCTCTGTGGAAGGGCTGCGTTCCACAGTTTGGGGTTTGGGGCAGAGCTGCCTCAAGGAGCCTGACTGAGGTGGAACAAGGACTGGGAAGGTGGAACAACCTGTATATTTTGTCAGTGAGCATTGTTGAAACCAGTAACTGTAGGTAAATAAGCTGGAACAGAGTGCGGGACAGCAGCCCTGAGGCTTTTGAAATATTTATAGCAATATATTGTAAAATGAAACACCTCGAAGAGTAAATGGCTTTGTGGCAGCAGACAGGCAATTCACTCATTTCCACATAAACCTCTGTCCTCCCCTTCCCAGACACTGCTGGAAACATTCTTCTTCTTTAGTGTCACCTATAAAGCCATTTCTTTTTCTCCTTTCCAGTTGCCCTTCAGCAGCTCTCCCCATGCCCAGCTCACTTCCCCTGCTCGATGCACAATTAGCAAACGAGCCCCTCCTCTCCTTGTGGATGATCCGGGTGTGTCCATGCCTGGCATTTAGCAAGCCCCAGTTCCAGAAAATGCTGTGAATTAATGGTGGCTGAAAACTTTATAGCCACTGTGGAAATGCTTTTATAACTGATCTGTCTTGATTTTTAGTCTGGAGAGGCAATTTAGGTGCTTCAAGACTGCCTCACCAGTCTTCCTCATTTGCAGGTATTGCTGGTACCTCCTGCAGCCCCTCTGTGGCCCTTGCAATCAAGACTTGATTTGTTTTTATTCCTCTTGATTTATCTACACATTTTCCTTTTTGTGACAGTTGCAATTTCATTTCAACAAGGAGGGTGACACACCGATATTTTAAGTACTGCTGGGGAGCCTGTGCTGCACCTTTGCCAATGTTCCTGCTCCTTCCTCCAGTCTGATGCAGAAGCAAATAACTCCTGCATTTTCTTTTGTGGCACCTGGAAAGCAAGTCATGGAGCAGGGCTATGTCCCTCCTGCAGTGCCAGGCATGGCACTGAGCAGCTGCATGTTTTAAGACTAGTTTGGGGTTGAATGAACAGGCTTGCAGCACATTTTTTCCTTCAAAGCACATAAAGACTCCTCTGTGGGGCTTCAGCTCCTCTGGTTCTGTAGAAGTGTGGATCAAGGCAGGTAGAGCTGGTGGGGAATATGTTCAGAGGGAAATAACCATTCCATGTCCCTTGTGGTCTGAGACCTGGTGGCTCCCACCTGTGTGTGGTGCCCGTGACCATGAGTGTCCTGTCCTTCAGCAGAGGGGCCTGGAACTGGGGCTGCCACTGGAACGAATCCCTGCAGCCTGCCCGGAGCAGGAGCAGCCATGTCCTGCCAGTCTCAGCTGTGCTGACAGGGAGAGGTGGAGCAGGGCTGCAGGGGAATTCCAGAATGGCTCTTCTGCTGCAGCACTGCCTTGTTTAGACCCAAGGCTGTGTCATTTTTCAGCGGTTCACTGCAGCTGGGGCTGGAATGGCTGCCAGTATCCAGGAGCTTTTGGAATATCAGCTTGTATCAGTGTGCTGTCAAGGGCAAGGCCCATTGTACTGGTTAAAGTCTTTGAAGACCCTCAACAGCAACTCAGAGCCTGCCCTGGGTCAGGGATTAGATTGCAAAATTAATTAAATTGTTAGAAGAGCTGTATGGGTGAGAGCAGACACCTCACAAGCAGAGGAGATAGTGACAGGAGCCCAGGGAGAAAGTCTAGAAACAAATAGTTCCAGGAGAGCTCTTGGGTTGGATCATTTCTTTTGGTGGAGGCAAGGTACAGCCATCCCCACCCCTGGGCTGAGCTCTGCCATTTGTGGATTGAACCCAAATATCCCTGAGCCAACACACAGCCAGATGTCAAAAGGCAAATGAGAAGCCAGCCAGGTAGGGGAATGACCTCCAAGCCTGGAGAACAGTGAGTACAGGGGCGTTTCTTGGCATAGCTTCTCATTGCTGGCAATCAAGACAGGGAGGGCTGTGTTCTTTGCAAGGAAAAAGTGATATCTATGACTGGGAGAGTGACTGGGGCTTGCAGAAATAATCCAGGTTTGGAGCAGTTATAAGACTGGTCTGTGCTCACGCTTTATGTGAGGAGAAAATGTGTCCTGGGAGGATCTGGGAACATAAAATCCTGTCTTTTCCGCTTGGAAACCAGCATGTATCTGTTCACCCCACTGCACAGGGGCTTGTGGAGCCACACTTGGCTTTTGGCTGGGATGCAGAGGCGGGTGTTGGAGCTCAGTAGTCTCCTTGCTTTGGGTGGGAGGGAAGCAGAGGACCTTGGAACAGCACCTCCCTGTACAGCTCACAGGCTGCCGGGCACTGAGAATACGTGGTGTGTTAGATCCGATCTTTTTTATGCCTGTGGAAGGCTCTCCGATGGTTCCACACCCCATCCCTGTATCCTGGGAGCGCTATCCCCCGCAGTGGCCCGGGCAGCAGGAGCCCGTCTCTCTCGCAGGCAGATTTGCAGCGCAGCATTTTCCATGCCGGGGCTGTTTCCCGGAGCAGTTGTCACCGCGGCTGTCCTGAATCCCCCTTTGTTGGCAAAGCTCTTCAGCTGCTGCATTGGCTCCCCCGCTGCGGCCCGGAGCTGGCGGCCATGTGAAAGCGGCTTCTGTGCGGGGCCGGGGCTCTGGGGACCGTACCCAGCCAGGCCCTCCCGCCCGGGGC
>VZSR01003022.1:3802676-3832570 GCA_013398615.1 Brachypodius melanocephalos
ATGCGGAGAGCAAGGTAAGGCCGGCTCCCCGAGGAGCCTCATTCGGGACCGCCGGGGTCACCCCCCAGGCTCTCCTTGCTCCATCGCTCTGTCCCCGCGGGTGGCGGGGAGGGAGCAGTGCTCGGGGTTTTCCCCTGAAATAACAGAGGTCCCGGCAAACCGCGCGTTTTTTCTTCGGGTGGGAACTAGCCCGTTGTCCCCGGGGGAGGCAGCGGTTTGGGGAGGGAAGATGTTTCTGGCTCCTTCCCTCCCCCGTCCCTTAAGGAATGCTCCTATAAATAATCAAGAAAGTGAAGATTTAAGGGAAGAGAAGGGTGTGTCAGTGTGAGCCTCTCCTGTGTGCACATCTAACCCCTGGGAGCCTTCTCCTTTCCCCAAGAGCTTATCCAGGTGCCGGGTTATGTGCATGTGTTTATTCTTCCCGTCCGCATCCCTTTTCTGTGGGTTACAGAAACTGTCCCCGTGCCAGCGCGGGTTCCTTGCGCTGTCCCTGCCTGCCCCAGGCAAGGGACCGCCCCACTCCTTCCAACCCCAGCAGGATGCTGGCCCCAAGCACTGACCCCTGGCTGAACTGGGGGGGCTGGGGGCGGCAGTGATACCTATAAACGCTCGATAAATCCTCCGCCTCCACCTGATCTTGTTTAAAAATAAAAGGGCGACTCAGTGTCCATAGGAAGATCTTGTTCTCCTCTAGCCCAGCCTGGATGCGACTCGGTGACAACCTGAGGTGCCTAAACTCCGTGCCTCCGTGGCTTTCTTCCACGTGGCCCCTTGTCCAAAGACCGTGAAGGAGTATTGGGGTGGCTCGGGAATGCGGGAGCGTCGCCGTGTGCCGGCAGCGTGTTTGGGCCGGGGCGCGCAGGGCTGGGGCCCAGTCGCCTCCTGTCTATTATTAGCAGCATTTGTAATCCTCAGCAACTGTCTCCAGGCTGCCGGGCAGTGCGTTGACAGCCCTCGCCTTGGAAAGCATCTCCAGTGACTCACCGGATAGCCTTGGGCAGGTCCCGGGGGCTTGCATACCCTGCTCTCTGCTGTGATCCTCTGCAACACCCAGGGATGACCTGCTCTGGGGCTCTGCCTCCCTGTGCTCCTCAGCACCTCCCTTGGTGGGTTTTGAGCCTCGGAGCTCTCCCTCTGCCCTTCCTGGTGCCCCTTGCCTATGGATACAGCTCTCTTGTCCCTTGTCTCAGCATCCTGGAAACCGCATCTGTTTCTCTGTCGTGTGATTTATCGATGTCTGTGGGTACCAGGATCTCTGGAGAGCTCCTTGGCCACCGTTAGCCAGCTGAGTCCTGACTGGGCCAGCTCAGCACCAAAATTGGCCACTTGGCTTGAGCTGCTCTCTGGGTGCAGCACCCATCGGGACAGATCCAGGGCTGCCAGAGCCCACAGGCTACCTCACATCTTGGGAATCTCTGGCTGCTCTTCGGCCTTTATTTCTTTGAACAGGCTGCACTACTACTGCAATGCTTGTTGCCTTCAGAGAAGGGCTCAGCTTCCTTTATCCCCCCTTGGCACAGGTGCAGTAACAAGGTTTTGTGTGCCTGGAATGAGTTCTTACTCAAGAGATGAGGAGTTCTGTGTCCTCCAAAAGCCTGGGTGGGCTCTAAGGGACTGGGCTCCTCACTGCCCTCAGCCCCTCTTACAGCAAAGGGAGCACTGGAGCTCCATAGGTCCTGGCCAGCTTTTCCTGCTGGGAAATTGTTCCCTCACTGTGTGAGCAAGACAGAACAGGTCACCCTGAGCCTGAGCAGCACCCCTTTGGGAAGGACAGGGACCAGGCACGTGTGATTCGGGTGGTGGTGGGGGGCAGTGGGAGGGGGGGTGATGCTCCTCGCTGCTGAGTAAGTGTTTGGGAGCTGCGGCCCGCGCATGATCCCACAGCTGCCAGCGCTGCCTGGCTGGGCTGGCCGGCCCCGGGGCTGGGTGGCACGGCCAAGGGACTACGAGGGACTACGTGCACTTCCAGCAGGCTCCACACACGTGTGGCAGTGCCCAGTCTGCTGATCCAAGGGTTGGTCCTGTGGGCAGAGTGGGAGAGACCATCCACAGCTCTGCAGAGTCTCCCTGGATTCCCTGGTTTTGCTCCCTGTGAATATCCTCAAAGCTGCTTCATCCTTTCCCTCCTCCAGCAGCACTCAGACTCAAGCCCAGCAGATATTACAGGCAGGGATGGGACAGGCCCTGGGCAGAGCAGTGAGTGCTTTGCAGGTGGCTGATGGAATTGTTCCCTTTCCAGCTTGTCTTGGCTCGGCCGAGGGCTGCAGTCCCCTGATGTGACTCAGCAGAGGAGGCTTCCAGACCCTGTCCGGCTGCTGGCTCCTGCAGGCTCAGGGCTTCTCAGTACATCAGCAGGCAGAGGGCTGTGCTTGGCACTCGGAGAGCTTTCTTTCCTTGTTTATTTTCTTTCCTTGTTTATTTTCTTTCCTTATTTATTTTCTTTCCTTATTTTCTTTCCCTCCTGTTTGCTTAGCACGCACAGTGCCAGGCTGGCTCGGATTGCCCGCAGCCATTAACCACTCGACCAAAATGCTGATGGATGAACCCGCCCAGGGAGAGCAGCCTCGGTGTGTTAATGACGGGCTGGAGCCGTGCATCCTGCTGCCTTCTCCTTCCCCGCTCCCTGCCTGTGCAAACGGGGATCTGCTGGGGCAGCCGCGTCTTTCAGCCTCCCTCCTGCTTCCATCTCCTGCAAGGCTGGTAAAATCGCTAAAACTGGAGCCTTCCTGCCCCTCTCTGCAGTGACCGGTTCATTGCAGCATCGTGCTCAGGGCTACAAAATGAACCAGTGGCAGAGCAGGGAAAGGAGCCCAGGACTCCTTGTTTCCCTTAACTGCTGGTAGTGGTTCCCCTTGTCTCTGCTAGCTCTCATCACTGAAAAAAAACCCTTAATTAGTCTGTCATTGTCTGTTCTCATCCCCATCCCCAGCTCGTTAATGGATGAGGCAGTGCTGTCAAAGCAATCCCCTAATGAAAAGCTGCTGGGTGGGAACGGCAGGGACGCTGGGGCTGTGGAGCGTGGTTCTTGTGAGAAACGGTCGGAAACTTCAACTCTCTAATGAGCCATTCTGTCCTGGAAGTGGCAGGTGGCAGGGACTGGGCAGGGTTTTCAGTGTTGGACCAGAGCCACCGCCCAGATGCCATCCTGGCCAAAATGTTCTGGAGATTGGGAGAGTGAGTGGACAATGCCAGGGCACAGCAGCCTGGTTGGTTTGCCAAGGGTTAAATGCAGCTGAGGGCTTCAAACAGAGCAGGGGCAAGTGGGTGACAGTGGGGAGAGGAGACGCCAAACCCTGCCTGAGCAGGGCAGCCTGTGGGGCTGTAACCTGAATAGCAGAGGCACAAAGGCTTCGTCTGTCTCTTCTGCCAAGCTCCTGGTGCTTTTTCCCTGTGCTTCCCACCCCAATCCGTGCACCCCTGCAGGCTCCTGGTGCCTCTGGACACACCAGGCAGCACAAAGCACCCAGCTCCCACCAGGAGCCCTCTTTATATTTAAAAAGTCATCATTTCCCCTTCTAATACCTCCTGCTTGCCCTCTCTGTGCTGGAGGGGAGAGGGTGTCTAATTAAGTCTGGCTGTAATTGGCAGCTGTTCAGGCTGTGTCTGCACTGCCAGCGGGCTGGGACAGGAGCTCCAGTGTCCCACAGTGCACTGGGGAGGGATGTGGTGATGTGCTACCCCCGTCACAGCTCCAGCAGCAGCACTGCCAGGGAATACAGGGCTCCCCACCCAGATCCCTGACTGCTCAGATGTGCCCAGTTCTCACCCAGAGCAGTCTGTGCCAGGGACAAATGCATCATCTCTTGCAGTGGCTGGAAACTGGGAAGTGAGCAGGGTGTGTGTCACCCCCAGGGAGCCTGTGCACGTGTGGTGCCCGCCCTGAATCCCAGCCACAGGGGTTGGTGGGATTGGTGAGGGGCACGGTGGCACTGGGGTCTGTGTTGGGAGGTTGGGCTGCTGCCCAGGTCCCTGTGGGCTGGTAAAGCCTTGGGAGTTGTGCCAGAGCCAAAAAACTGCTGGAGCAAAGGTCACAAGGACTTTTTGCTTCCTGAAGTGCCCAGCAGTGTGAAGGGCTGCCAGGTGAGGGCCAGCTTTGGCTACCACTGCCCCCAAGGATGCCACTCAGCTCACCTGGGCAGCAAGGGATGCCCTGGTGTGTGGTGTTTGTTTTCCAGAGGCTGTACCAAAAAGGAATGAGCCGGCTGGATGTGATCCCAGGGGAGCCATGCTGGGATGTGATGGTGCCTGCAGGGATGGGTGCTGCTGAGCTGGGCTCCTCACCCTGCTGTGGCACACACTGGTGTTTTCCTCACCAGCCCTGGCCCTGCCTGATTCTCATTAAGGGCTGGATGGTCTTGGAGCTCCAGAAATGCTCTGCCCCCTCTGTGGCTTATCCTTGCCCATGGCAGTGACAGGGGAAGTGGCAGGAGCAGATGCTCCCACACTCTGGGGGGCTCAGACCTGCAAAACGCCATCTCCACATGAGGGACATCCTCTCCAGGCACCCCAGAGCTGGCAGGACCATCACCAAGGCTGCAAATCTGCTCTTGTTGTGCAGCTGCTTCTCTGGCCAGTGGGAGGATGGAGAGCCTCAGTGCTGTCCAGGGCGAAGGGAGCTGCTGATGGAGCAGCTGCTTTGCTCTGCTGAACTCTGCCCAACATTATGATTATTTAGTCTTTTTTTAAAGGCTTCTTCCTTCCCCTTTTCTCCTGGCTTTTCTCTTTCTGGCTGGCTCTCTCTGTCTGCTTTCTTTCCCTCTTGCAATGTCTTGCATCAGGCTTGGAGCAGAAAGTGCAGCCATAAATGGCAACACACAGGGCCCAGGAGTTTAATCCAAGATAATTTTCTCCTCTTGCTTTGCAGCCTGGGATCTTCCCTTTTCCTGAAGCTGGAGCAGGGCGCTCATTTGTCCCCCACCTGCCCATAAGTGCCAGGGCTGTCCCTGAAGAAAGGCAAGGGACACACCACCCCCAAAGTCTCCTCTTTTCCTTTCTGAGAAAAAAGCCCATTGCTCAGAGGGGTTTGCTCTGGGGATGGAGGAAGCGGGGAGGAAATGGCCAGAAATGAGCTGAAAACCAGATGATGCTGTAATGGGAAGCCTGGCTCCCATCTCCCATAGGCTGGGAGCGGGTTCAGTGGTGGCAGACCCTTGAAGGGGGCATTTTGGGGTCACGATGCCAAGCTCCTCTATCTGAGCCATCCTCTCCTGGAGACTCAGGGCTGTCCATGGTCAGGGCTGGCTGTGTCCAAAATGTCCCTGAAGCCTTGTCCTCGCTCTGCTTTGGTCCAAACCCTGCTGCCAGAGTCAGCCTCACGCGCGGGCGTCTCGCTGGTGGCCATGGAGCTAAAGGGCAACAGCACGTTTGTGATGATCCAACAAATGCTTCGGCTCTGCAGCCAGGAGCTGCCAAGCGCCGAGGCAGATGGATCGCTGCCTTGTTATTTAAGGTGGATGACTTGCTGGATTTTAACCCTGGCCTTTCCGGAGCCCCGGGCAAGCTGTGCCCAGGTATGATTCAGATGTGCCGGGGCACGGGATGTGCTGCGGCTGGGCCGGGTCCGTGCCGCTCGCAGGCAGCGGTGGGCACGGAGCGTTCCCCGGGGCCAGGCAGCTGCCGCCCAACGCGTCCCCTCGGCTCGGCAATGAGATCTTTGTTTGCCGCAGCAGCTGGTCGGAGCGGCCCGTGTCAAGTCTCCTCCAGATGCTCCCGGATAATGACATGCACGGCTCCCTGCAGTGCTGCTTCTCGCCTTTTTTTTTTCTTTCTTTTTTTTTTTTTTTCTTTTCTCCTGCGGGGAGGTTTTCGTGGCCGGTGTGCACCGGAGAGATGCTGATTTGTTGCCTGTTGGACAGAACACTCAGGTCCTTTCTTCTCCAGTTGTTCCTTCCTCACTCCCAGCTGCTCAAAACTCTCCCTGCATTCTTCCTGGGCTATGCTTCCTACAGAAGGGCAGTGCCTGGGGTGCCGTGGTGTTCTCTTTGCTGTCCAAGTCCTCCAGTGTTGTCCCAAAGCCTTCTCCCTCCCTGCTTTGGGCCAGCAGCACCCACTGGCCATGGCAGGGCTGAGAGCTCTGAAATTCGGGTCTGCTCCAGGCAGAGGGCTCTCCCCTCCTGTCTGGCTCGCTGTAGGCACAGCCAGGCTCGAGGTGGGATTTTGTCCCTGCTGGCATTTCCAGCCAGCCCAGAGGCTGCTCCCAGCCCGACGCTGGTATTTCACTGCAAGGCCAAGGGACACGGTGTCCCTGCCCACGCATATCCTCCTCCACAGCCCTCCAGGCAGAGCAGGGAAACCTTCATCTGTGAAGGTTTTGGACAGGGAAAGCTGGCTCTGCACGGGGCTCGAGGCCATCCACAGCTGCTGTGGGGCTGAGAGGGCTGGGAAGCCCCAGACTGAGGATTGCAGGGTGGGAGGGGGAGGTTCCCAGGGGGTATTTGCCTGTGATGGAGGAGGCAGCTGGCAGAGCATTAACAAACCAAGCATGTCCTTTCCATTCCTGCTCCTCCTGAGCTGCTGCATCAGCATCCCGGGAAGCTGCCTGAGCCCTGCCAGGACACACGGGCAGCCCAGCCTGGTGCTGGCAGAGCCTGTCCCCCTTGCTGATGGCTCCTTGCTCTGGTCCCATCCCAGGAGCTGGGGCTGCCACAGAGAGCAACTCGTGAGCTCCAAACCCTGGCTGCAGGGCTGAGCACGGGAGGTCTCTGGTGTTCCTCACTCCAGCAGCCACGTCAAGGATCAGAGGCAGCACGGGCTCGGACACGGGGCAAGGTGGGCTGCTGGCCACATTCAGGATTTGTCCACGTGTGCTGAAGCTGCCAGGGCTGGTTGTTGAGCACAGGGTGGACTCAGGGGTGTTTGTGCTCAAAGTTTTTCCCCTTTTCCAGATACCACCATTGGGTGCCTCGCCTGGATCCAGCCTTGGGCACACAGGACAAGCAGAGGACACGAGTGGCCACGCAGCACTTTCCAGCCATGCAGAGGTGTGTGGGAGGGAGAGCCAGCCTGGGGAGGGTGGCACGGCACACAGTGTGCCAGTGTCCCTGAATGGGTGGGACATTGTCCCACAGTGGCAGTGGCCATGGGCAGGGGGGCAAAGCTTGCTTGTTCTCCCCTGGTGGGGTTGGGTGGCATCTTAATGACTCAGCCTATTTAAAACAGAAAGAAATTGTGTTCCAGGTGCAGGTTTGCTTCTTGGAGGTGGAGGGAGCGATGCCTCAGGGATGGGGGTCAGTGAGATGGGTTCTTCTGAGACAGCTGGACCACAATGGCTGTGGGAGGGGGCAGGCCCAGGAAGACAGAGGGACAGGGATGTGGAGTCTGGGGCCACAGTGTGGGGGGAAGGGAGGTGCTGGCATCTGCCTCCAAGCCATCCAAGCAGAAAAGTGTTGTGCTGTAGGGAACTTTTGGCTGCCACAAGCAGGGGTTCCCACACAGCCCCGGCACACTGCTGCTGGTCCCTGCCAGCCTGGCATCTCTGCCTGTTCCCTCTCTGCTCCCATCAAGTATCTCTCCCTCTGTGTTGGAGCAGATATATTTTCCTTCCTTGGAGGTTTGCCACCCAAATTTCCTGCTTGTTCTCATTGTTAAATGCTCAGTTCCTTATGCCCAGGCAAGGAAGAGGCTGAAATCTCCCTCCTTGTGTCTGCTTCTGGAGGGTTGGGTCTCCCAGGGGATGTCCCAGCTCACAGGGAGAGATGGATGTGATGGAGAACTGGTGCCCTGGGCTTGTGGCCGAGTCACCAGAGCTGAGTGTCCCCTCTCTGAGGCCACTCCTTTGGGTGCCTCCCCAGCCATTCTCAGGGGAAGTCTGTGTGTCCAGTGGGAAGTGCCCATGTTTGGAAGTGTGGCCCAAAATAGCCGTGGCTGCAGTGGGTGGGGGTCTGGGTAGCATCTCCTTCTGGGGAGCAGAGTGGCTAGAGGAAGCCAAAGGGCTGTGAATAATGCACATTCCTCCCCAATGACAAAGGAACTCAGTTCTGGGCCGGGGCTGTGCTCCAAAGCTCTGCACTGCAAAGCCAGCACTCGACTCTGTGCATGGTCCTTCTTGGATCAGCATCATTCCCCTTGGGTCTCCTTCATCCCACCTTTTCCCATGGGTCCCTTGATAACAAGGGTCCCTTGGCAGCCTCTCTCCATCCTCCTCCCCTCTCTGCCAGGTTCTTTGCCCTTTTGCCAGCCCATGGGGTGCACAGGGCCAGGAGGCTGCAGGACACCCCAGGGTGCTGGTGACCCCTGGGCTCAGCTCACAGCGGTTTGCAGCTGGAGCACAGGGCTGTGCAGGAGGAAATCACTCATGCAGGGTCTCTGCCATGTGTCCTTGTCTTATCTCCAGAGCTGGAGTGCTCTCCTCTCTCCCTGCTTGGAGTTTCTGCACAGAACAAGGAATCTGGGCTTTATGAAGTTTGTTGTACCTTGTAGAAGGGAACCCCCAAACTTCCAAAATTACTTTGCCTTAAAAAAACCCCAAAATGTGCTGTTACTGCTCCCTCCTGTGCTCCAGACACCGGCTGTGGATGGCTCCTGGAGAGGTCCCAGCACAACCCCCCAGTGCTGCCTTCGACCCTTGGGCCCAACTGGTGAATGCCCCTCTGCTTCAGAGCCACTGCTTGGCCCGTGGCTGCAAGGTGGCTTTGTCTGGGGATCCACCTTTTCCTACTGCCAGGACAGGCTGTCCAAGCCTGGCCTGGGGGCACACAGAAGTCCCCAAGGCTCTTGGCTCAGTCCCCTGCCTGTCCCTGGGCAGGAGGGGTGGCAGGGGTGCAGGTGGGAGCAAGGTGCTCAGGCACAAGGCTCTTATTAAAAACCTTAATATCTCTTCAGTTATGGGGAGGCACATGCATTTCACAGCCCTGCGTGGGCCAGATCACGGTGACTGACTGGTAAGAGGAAAGCAGACTAATAAATCTCACTCATTAGCAGCATCCTTTTGTCCTGTTCCTTGGAGGGAGCAGGGAAGGAGTGCCCAGCCCTCTCACTGGAGCTCCAGGCTCTGCATCTCAGCCCTGCCCCAACCAAACGTGGGTTATTCAGCACGGCACCTTCTCCTCATGGCTGTTCTGTTTTTAACTTCTCCAGGAGGAAGAGGTGGACTCAGAAAATGAGAAGCTGGTGGTGAGAGAGCCAGAGGATGAGGATGGTGAGTGCCAAGCAAGCCAGAACTCTGCAGGGAGTTTATGGACAGCCCTGAGTGCTTGGGGATGGTCTCCTTCCTCCAGGAAATTCCTACCCCTTCCCCAGATGCCCTTGGGCTGTTTGCCATGGGGTAGCTTTGTGATGCAGCTGCTTCAAAAGCTCCTTGCTGCATCCAGGACAATCTCCAGGAGCTTTAGTCAGAGCCACGTTTAACTGATTAGCCAATTAGTTGATTGGAAAATGATTAATTGACTAATTGCAGTGACAACTGCTGCACTCCTAAGAAAATGAAACAGATGGTGCTGAGTGGAATGTGTGTCTGGAGGGGACTCTGCTCTCCTGAGCAGCCCTGGAGATGCTGGGATGTCCCCAGGAGTCCTGGCTTGGGGTGGCTGGGGCAGCAGGAGGCCTTGGGGTGTTCTCCCTTCCCTGCCCCACTTTCTGCCTGGCTGTTGGAAGGTGCTGTGTGGCAATCCCCCGGCTCAGGAGGATTATGCCTAATGCCACAGAGAATCAAATTTTAATCCCGGTGCCATTCCTGCAAGGCGGGGGAAGCGCCTTTGGAGACGGGGTTCCCAAAATACACTCAGTCCACCCCATTAGGCTTCCTCACAGCACTGGTGGCTGGGGATGTCACCATGGTGGGAGGTCTGGTTTGAGGGCTGATGGGTGTATCCTGCCAAATAGATGCTCAGCAATGCTGCTCTGCCAGTGCCTGCTCCTGAGGGCTCAGCTCTGTTTCAGGGCTGCCCTGGCACTGCAGGGCATTGCTCCAAAGTGGCTGCAACTTGAGATTGGGAGAAGGTGATGGCCCCTGGCTGGGAGCCCTTGCTAGCACTGTGTCCTCCCTAATCACCTCCTGCAGGCAGCCCCTGGCTCCTCTCCTGAATTATTCACCCCATTTCTGAAGTATTTTATAACGGGGCTGGGCAAAGTGATGGCCCAGGCTGCTGAGGAGACAGCAGGAGGCAGCTGGGAACACCAGCAGTGCCCTGGGATCAGCCCTGCTCCTCCTTCACTGTCTCCTGCATGTCCTGGCCCCACTCAACCCATGAACAGAGATTCCTCTAGGGCGTGTGGGGATCCTGCAGGCATCTGTCACCAGCCTGGGATGCTGCCCTGTGACCCAAACCACCAGAGCAGCTTTCCCTCCACTTTGGGCAGGGAGCTGGCAGGGATAACACGTGGATCACGCCAGAGCCAGCGTGTTCAGGGGAGAGGTGCTCTCTCGGGGCTGCTCTTACTCTGCCAGCTCAGGGTCACAGCACTGGCAACGTGAGGGCAGAGAGATGAAAGACAAATGTTTTCTTTAATATGAACTCATGGAGGCTCTCAGTAAGTAGGTCACCTCCTATTCCTGTAGTGTTTTCCCTGTCTCCATGAAAACCCAGCCTCCCCTTTTCTGTGTGTTTCCTGAAGTTTGTTTTCGATCTGCAAAGAAAGTTCCTGAGCTCAAAAAACAGCCAGAGGTTTCCAAAGCCACACAGTCTCCTTTTTATAATCATACCATGTGAGCAGGGACATGGGGACCTTCCTTGCCTCCCTCCTCCCTTATTATTTTCTGGTGAGGTGGCAACTAAACTGCTCTTTTTGGGCCAGTCTAAATGCCAAATCTCACTTGATTTGGCAGAAAACCACTTGAGGGAAACAATCTTAATTGTCCCTGCAATCAGTCGAGCTTTACAAAGGTAATGAACAGCTCCTGCTCTGCACCAGCATAAGGAACAGGATGTTACACCCTCTTTTTAATTTTTTCTCTTTCTCCTAATGTCTCCCAAAGCAGCAGCCAGCTGAATTTTCTTTCCACGCACTTTTATGGTCACCCAAAGTGCTGATAAGCTGCAGCATTACCTCTTGTTTCCAGCTGGCCAGGTTTGTTTGTTTGTTTGCCCACGGGGAGGGTTTCCCACCGAGGGAAGTGGAATATGGCCAAGCTGAATATTTGGGGCTGCAGACCAGAGCTTTGGCCTGCTTGTGTTCAGACATTTGTGACGAAGCTGGATAAAGGGTTTGCATCCCCTGGGAGCCCTGATGGCATTTAGGGATTAGAGAAACACCCCAGATCAGTAATTGAGCAGTAACCCACCAGGACTTCCCAGGGAAGCTCCCCAAGATCAGGAACCTGGAGATGTAAAGAAGTGAGGAAATGTGGGCAATAACAGGGGGGATGTCTCTGTGAAATTCCCATCCCACTCCCATTGCTCCAGGCACGGTCACTCCACTGTTTCTGAGATCTCTGGATTCCCCACCTACAAAATCAGGCTCTGACTTGCCTTTTACAAGGGGATCCCCAAAGTCTGGCAGCAGCTGAATGTGGGCACGAGCTTGGGGTTGGAGAAATCCCAAAATCAAGGTATTGGACACAAGGAGAAAAACCCTTAAGGGCAGTATTGATTGGAAAACGGAGGGAAGCTGATGCTGAATCCTGTGTGTGAGGAAGGGAGGGGAGGGGCTGTGAGGGGTTTTTCATTTGGGTGGGTGGAGGAGGAGAGACAGTCCTGAATATGGCCACAATAGCAGTGGAGAGTATGGGAAGGGGCTTCCTGTGTTCTTGGGGACAGAGGATGGGTCCATGTGTTGTGTACAAATTGGGGCTTTCTCTCCTGCCAGGGGAGTTTCACCCCTTCAGGGGTCCCGCTGCTGCTGGTTGGTGTCATCCTGGATACTGGTTTGTGGATAATGTGCAATTTTTCAGGGCCATGCAGATAAATGAAGTAACATCCTCCTTTTGTGCACCCCTTGGAAGCATCCCCAGGGCTCTGAGGGTCGGGGGAAGCTGCAGATGTTTCTGGGAGTGTGGAAACCGCAGTGCTGGATGGTTGGATGTGAAGCAGCCAAGTCCTGCAGTCCTTGGGAGATAAAGGCTCTCAGATAAGCAGCCCACAGATAACCCACAAAGGCCCACAGCAGCAGCTCCTCCTGGGCTGCTTTTCGGATTGACCTCCCCTCCTGTTGTTTTCTCCCATCTGTAGGAAGATAAAGCACGGGAGAGGTTTTTAAAAGCAAATAGTGCTGGAACAAAATCCGATTGGAAAAGGATCGGCTTTGGCTCAGAGGCTGAGCTTTGGGGCTCTAATTAGCACAGGGCTGAGGCTGGTGAGCTGGGTGGGAGAGCACCCAGGAGAAGGAGACCTTGGTTTCCTCTTCAGGGCTGGTGACAGAGGGGCTTGGACCCAGCTGTGTGGGTGCTCCTGGGGCTGCCTTGGCTCAGTGCTGTTTGCAGCCCTGGGATTTGCCATGGGGCATCTTCTTTTCACAAGCATTGTCAAGGGCTGCAGGAGAGCTGCAGGAGAGCTGCAGGAGAGCTGCAGGCCCGAGTGGCCTGGGACAGCTCTGCTTGTGGCACCATCCATGAGCCCTAAGCTTGGGAAAGGGCCCCTGGACAAGGGGAGGGAGGGAGGGAGAAGGAATGCAAGTCTGGAGAGGGGAAGCGGAAAATGCTGTGAGTTAATCAGGGCAGGATTAGCGTGTCTTGATAAGCCAAGATGGGCCTGCAAAGCTCTGAATCCAGAGAGAACAATGGCATATGGTTCCTGTGCTGTGGGATTTGCTTGGATCTGCTTCCAGCAGGCTGCTCGCTCACAGCAGCCCTCGCTGCTTCCAGTGCTGGCTGTGGCTCCTGCCATCCTCTGGCCAGCAGCACCTGGGCTCTCCTCTGGGATCCACACTGCCTCCCTGACAGTGCCCAGGCTCTCTGGAGATTGCAGCCGACTCAGGAAATGTGCTGGGGTGGCCAGAGCATTTGGGGTGCAGGAGCAGAGGTCAGAGAGCACCCCAGGATAACAACCACACTGCTGTTAGTTGTGGCTCTTGGGAGGTCTCTGGTTCACAGATCTCTTGCTCTTTTTTTGTCTCCCCTCTCCAGCTGCAGATGAGACATTTTCTTTTAAATACAGTCCTGGAAAGCTAAGGGGAAACCAGTACAAGTCAATGATGTCCAAAGAAGAACTAGAGGAAGAACAAAGGTAAGTTGAGCTTTCTTTTTCTTCTTGCCCAAGCCCACCTGGCTGACAAACCCTTGGAGCAAGCTGGGTGTGCTCAGACCTCTCTCCCCACACTGCCCTGAGTGTCTCATTGCTCTGGAGTCCCAGACCTCTCCCACCCAAGAAGATACAAGAACAAAGGAAGTCACACTGATTTAGGAGATGGAGGCACTGTGGCTCTAAATACCTTTGGAGCTCCTCTGGAGGCTTAGACCAAATTTTCCAGCTGATGCAGCTGGTGTGTTTGCCCTGATCCATTAGTTCTGTGCTGATATGTATCTGTTGAGAGCCTGATCTTTGGTTACTTCCCCTCCCTTGGCCCTGTGGACGGTGTCCCAACCTAGGACACAGCACAGCTCAGAAACTCTGGGGCAAAGTCAGGGAGGGTGGGGTTGTAGAGCTCACTGAGATGGGGCTGACACTGGAAGTGTCCATCCCCAGGGCTGTCTCCTCAGCTGGACGTGGAGGGGATTTACCAAGTAGCAGGCCTGGTGGAGATGGAGAACTGTCCATCTTGCACTTTTTGTTGAAGTATCCTCCTGAGCCCTGCATGAATAAAGGTTGAACCTGTCCTGTCACTTAGAAGAAGCTTTCTGGCTCGAGATTCCCCAGCCTATGCAAGGAATAACCCCACAGCTGAGGGCTCTGCTGCTGGCTGCTCCCTTACAGGTGTGTGCAGCTCACACCCCTTCCCTGAGGGCGAGCTCCAAAGAACTGATTTCTCGGTGGTGGTTCAACAAGCCTGGGAGATGGTGTTCTCTCCATTGTTGTCCCAAGGGCTGTGGGACCCAATTCTCCACCCAGAGGTTTGCAGAGAGTGATTTAGGGGCATTTGTCACCCCCCTTGCCTGTCAAATCATGGTCTAAGTACCACCACAGCTGGCCTGGTGCAAAGAACCAAGCAGAAACTTGAGGGTAGCAAGGAAGGCAGGGATGGGGGGATCACACTTCTCCCCTGGCTCGGCTCAAGCATCTCCTGCTGGCAAACCTTGCCTTGAAGCTCTTGGGCAGCATCTTGGTGATGCCAGCAGCTGAGCTGGCTGAGGTTTATCTGTGTGAGGTGAGCAGGGCACTGTGGTAGGCAGAGTAAACCCAGAGACCTGCCCTGCTCTGGGGTCAGCAACAGAAATGAGCTGTGGTTTCCTCTGACCCAGCGTTGATTCTGCATTGGTGGCATCAGGAAAAAATGTTTGCTTTCTCCTTTTCCATGTATCCTTGTTGTGCCTGAAGCCCCCACCCTGTAAACTGCTGAGCAGGGCTGTGAGTGTCACTGTATTTTTCACTTGGGGAGGGTGGTGGGGGATGAACCAAGTGAATGTCAGGGATGCCTATGGGGCTAGATGGGATTTGCTTTTCAGGATCCTGCCAAACACTAATGCAAAAATCTACCTGCAGCTCCATCCAAAGCAGCTGAGCAATCACCGCTCAGGTTTTCAGGACCAGGAGTCCTGCAGGGCCTTGGGCTGTTTCCTGTGTGGCAAAAAATGCCACTGTTGTCACCTGGGGACACCGCCTAAGGACAGCAGTGGGATGGGGGTTTTGTACTCAGGACTGTAGAACAGGCTCCAGGGGGTGATGGATCTGTCCTGGGCACACGGCACCGCTCAGGCACCACTGCTCTTGTCTGGAGCAGTCCCAGGGCAGGACAGTGCACCTAGAACTGATGGACAGTGCTTTGTGTCCCCTGGAGGTTCTCAGCAGCCTTCCCCACTGAGAGCCACTGGCTGACTTGTTTTTCCTACTGCTCCTTTATTTTCTTCTCCTCCGTATTTGTGTTGTTCATTTCTTTAAGGCAGCTTTGTGAATTTTTTTTTTTTTGTCTTGCTTTGTTGCTGGCTTACTTTTCCCCCCCTTCAAATCTTCACTGCGGCATCAGCAGCTTTTCATTGCAGGCCTCGCAGGTGGTGCAAGGGGGCAGGGCTGCTGCCAGGTAAGCTGGGTGAGCTGAGCACAGCGGCTCAGCCTTGTCCTGCATCCTTCTCCTTGCCCTTGCATCCCTCTCCATGTGCCCTGACCGTGCTGCTGACCTGCTGTGACCCGGGTTTGCCACCTTTATGTTGCAGGATTGAGCTGACCTCTGATCTCACATCTCTGTAGCAAGTACCTTAGGTCCTCGGCCACAAACATTCTTGCAAATCTTTTTGGTAAGGACACGCTGTTGCTTAGAGGTAGTGGTACCACTGATAACACCTGCTCGTGTCTTGGGTTATTTTGCTTTTGGGTTATTTTCCAGGGGAGGGGTTGTTTTGAGCTGCAGTCGGTTGCCTGCCCCACCTCCCTCCCCACCTGCCTCCCCTTCCCTCCTCATAACAGAGTAATGAATCCACTCCCCTCTGCATCCATCTCACTTTCCATGAGCTCTCCAGAGCAAATGGGGGCTCTCACGTTTGGATGCTCACCTCTTCCATCTTGGATGCCTGAAGCTGGACATCCCACAGCCACTTCTTTGCCCTGATTTGGGAAACTGGGGCAGCTGCAGAGTGGGTGGTTAGTCCTGAGGTGTGTCATCAAAACTGAGACAGGTTTAGCGTTCACTTTTAGCCCTGTCACTTCTCCAACTTTCCCATGGACCAACAGGTTCCCATGTGAAGCAGCTGGTAAGCAACATCCCAAAAATGCAAGTTGGTCCTCAGAGGCTACTCGTGTAGTTCACAAGTTTGAATTTTGGGACTCCTTGATTTTGGAGATGCCATTGAAAACATTCCTTGCCTGTTCCAGGAGGAGTTGTAGGACTTCAGACAGGAGAGTACAGGCATGCAATAGATTTGGTTATTTAAGCAAAAAACCCACTTCTGTTCTAACCTGCATCCCAGCAGAAGCTGTGGCTGTCCTGCCTACAATTCACTAGAGTCTCGTGGCTTCCAACTGGTGCTAAATCTGGATGAAAAGGGGAAGGAATGTGACCTTCACTGAGTGATGCAACTTCCAGCTTCTGGTGACTTCAGCCTTAAAAATTAGACTGCTCAGTGAGGGAGGAGGACAGTAAATCCTGTTAACAAATACCTCTGCCGGGGTGGCAGCTGTGCTTGATCACACCTGGCGGGTCACGAATCCTTCTGGAACAGAAGCACGTAGCCTTTGCCCCGCTGGGGGAGAAAAACAGTCTGGGCAGGAAGAGGAAGAGTGCAGGGGAAGGATGCAGCCCTTGGTCCAGCCAGCACAGCTTATTCCCAAATCCTTGTCTTCTGCACCTGAGGCTTTTGGCCATCTGTTGCCAGCTGCAGCTGCCACGGTGCAAAGCTGTATCTCAGGAAATGTGAGTCGTGGTGATGCAGCTGCCCCTGCTCAGACAGGGCTGAGGTGTGTGGGTGTGAGACACAGCCAGGCTGCCTGAGAGGTGCTGCTGTCCTGGCTGGGCAGCACCTGTGGAGGAGGGAGAAAGAGCTCCCCAGTGTGCCTGCACTCATGGATGGCTTGGAGTGGCCTCTGCCAGATGCTCTTCAAACCTCCCTTAAGGTAGAAAGAAGTTAGTGGAGTTTTTTTTTCTGTTGGAAATTACTGTGCTCAGGACTCTGCTGAGTGTTGACAGCTGCAGTAAGGGTCTACTCCTAATAAAAGAGAATAGCACAGGAGAAATGGCCCTCTTGGGGCTCTGCCTTCAGTTCTCTCTTTCCATGAGGCAAAACAGGTTGAGCCTGTTTTCCATGAGCCAAGCCTTGGTTGGCCTCAGTGCTATCAAGGGGTTGAGCTGTCTGTGCTCTCTCCTTGTCACTCTTGGCTAGGTGTGCTGGTGGGAGAAAGGAGAGCAGATCCCATCTGACAGGCTCTAGAAAGGTCTCTCTTCTCTGTCCTCTGTCTGGGATTGAGGAAGAGGTGGGGCTGAAGAAGCAGGCACTGCCCCATGGCAAACCCATAGATCAGGGTCTGATGAATGGCACCAAACTGCTCTTGGCAGGGGCACTCCTGGATGGAGCAGGAGATCCCCCAGAGCACGGTCAGCCTCTGGAAGAGCGCAGGAAAAATAGGGATAGCTGCCCAGATTCCCTGGCTAACGGGCTCAGTTCCCACAGCCAGGTGACCCTTCCAAGGATCAAACTCTCCTCCTGCCTCTCAGTCCTCTCCTCTCACCTCCTGGCCAGCCACGGATGGGTTGAGGTGACAACAGACTGGGTTTAAGCCTAGGGCTCAACTGCAAGTTGGAATTCATGCAAGGGGAATTGGATGGCTGTTAATATCAAGCTCAGCTCTTTTCCTAGTAGTAATTTAGCAGTGGAAACCTGCCTCCTCCCCAGCTGGGTTCAGAGTGCCTCTTGGTTATGGGGCACTGAAAAAAACTAGGCTTGGACCCTGGAATTTCAGCAAGGCAGGTAGACCTTGGTTCTAGGGAATGTCAGAGAGCAGGGACCTTTCCCTGCTCTACAAGGCATCCTGAATGAAAGTGGGATGCAGCTGTGGCTTGAGGGACAACCGTGCCGAAGACTGAATTCTGAATGAGACAATGCTGGTGATGACAGCTCTGGAGCACACAAGGGCAGGAAGCAGCTGCAGAGCTTTAATGACCGTGTTGACAGACCCTGACTTATTTCACACATCTCCACTAGTAGCCATCCAAAAATAGGTGGGTGGACAGGGCTAGGGGAGGTTGCATTTTGGGAGAGCTGTCCACTGGCATCTGTCCCTGTCCACCCCCTGCATTGCCATCACATAACCCTGCCTGCCTGCTCGCTCCTCTCTCCTTACAGCATGAGAACTGGGCCTCTTCCTCCTCCCTCTCTTTTGCTAACCTTCCCCCCACCCAGTGGCTTTGCTGTCCTGTCCTGTTCTGTCCAGCATGGTGCTTTTGGATGAGGGAAGCTGGTAAGTTTGGGCTTTTGGCTGGGGGGTGGGGGTTATTATTAGTTTGCTTCTCATCTTCTGCAGCAGGATAGTCGTCCTGGGCTGAGGGAGGAGGAGGACTAGCAGCAAGGGGTGCAGAGCCCAGGGCCATGGCACTCTGCAGGGCAGGGTGGCCACTGCTTCACTGCAGCCACCAGCCGTGGGGATGGCACCAGCCATGGGCAAGGTTGCTTTCAGCTGCCAAACACCCAGGGCATGGGCTGTGTTTGCTTCCCGCCTGCCTCTTGTAGTAAAGGGCACTGTGTGTTTGGGGATCCCTGCTGAGCTCCCCCTCATGCTCACTCTGTAGGTGCCCAACTCCACTTGGATGAGGAGGAAGCCTGCTGGTGGCCTGGTGCTGTTCCCTGCCTCCACATCCCCAGGGAAAATGTCCTCTGACTTACCAGATGTCAGTGGACTGGAGCCCTGGCCCTATTTATAGTCATGATTGAGTCATGAATCCCCAAAAGCTTTAAAAACAGAGTAACTCAGGATGCCTCCCTCAGAAAGTCAGGGAAGGGGAGGCCAGAAAGCCCCTTCCCATTTCCTCCTCTCCCATCCCAAAGAGGAAACCCTTGCAAGCTCCCCCGTAGCCTTTGCAGGGTATGAGTCTCTGACCCTGCCTTGGCATGAGATTTTAGTTCAGACAGCAACTCTGCTTGAGCTCCTGGGTTTGGGTTTTTTTTTTTTGGCTCAGGTCTTGAATTGTCCTGGCTTGTGGCTGCTTCTCTGTGTCTCCCTCACCCAGCGCTCATGATTTGTCTTCATCTGCTTCTGCTTAACCGTGTGCAGCATGGGCAGCTGGCTGTTCTCTGCCTGCTAACTCCCTGGGAGCCCTGCTCTGCCTGTCCTGAGCTCCCCTGCAGCTGGGAGAGACCCAGGGATGCAGGGAATTGGGGCATTTCACCAGGCTGGGAGCAAACTGGTGTCCAGTGAGGTGGAGAACAAACGTTGAGTGATGGAGGAAAGCACAGCCCGGCCTGTCCATGTTGGCTGGGGTGCTCAGGAGTGTTGCAAGGGAATGGGCACACGACTGATGGATGAGCTGGTCAGGAGCCCAAGCCACCTTCCTGGCTGTGCTCTGGCCTTTTCAGCTGTTGCTGCTCTGGCTGGGAAATGTGGGAAGCTTCTGTCTCAAAGCAGTTGTGGGCAAGGTCTGCTGGGGGTGACACAGCCCCCGATCCCACTGACTCCTCACCAGCCCCTGTCCTACAGCCAATGAGACTTGTGTTCCCTGGTCACACTGGTTCTGGCAGCCTTGAGGCACAGCAGGTATTTCCCAAAGCCCAGTGCACCTTTCAACCTCTCTGTCCCAGTGGAGGAATTTCAGATTTGTGTTGATGAAGCTCCTTTTGGTATCTTTCACTCAATCCCTTTTCTCTTTTCTAAGCACTGTCTCCCTGTTCTGCATTTAAGTCCTCTCTGTGTTTTGCTGATTGGCTGAAACAACTGGCTCACACTTTTGGGATCACCATGAAAGCTTAGATTTACTGTGTCATTCCTCATACTCTTCCTGCAATGCCTCAAGACTGGGTTATAGTCACCATCAGAAATGAGATGGCAGCTGCCCCCATGGTAAAGAAACGGGGACAGTGGTGATGGGACAATCCCCAGCAGTGAGATGGGAGGGAACTTCTTGGGGAGACCTTGACCACCCATTGCCAGCTCTGCCCAGCACTAAGGGCTTTTATTCCCTGCTCTTCACCCTCAAGGGTCAATCTTAGTTTGGAGTGAGAAGAGTCTGGAGCCAGGATTTCAGAGCAGAGGACTGAGGGTCCTGACAAGATTCTGAGCCGGGGGAAGGTGCTGGAAATGCTCTGTGCTTCTGAAAATCATCTTTTTGAGTGAAACTATTCCTGAAAAGGGCACAAGTAGTAACCAGACATGGTTACAGTAGGATGCTCTGGGCTCTCCTTAGAGTGAGTCAGGACTCTTTTGGGAAGCTGAAGGCTTTGAATGGGCTACAGATTTCCTGACCTGCTGTGGATTTTTGCACTCATGAGAGATAGATGCACATGGGAAAGCTACCAGTAATCCCTGGTTTTCAGAGCTGAGGTGCTGTCTTCTCTCAAAAGCAAGAAGCCTTGTATCAGTGCTGCAGGTGAGCTGGAGTGAAGGGAATGCTCCTGAGGCCACCAGAAGGGCATGTAGTTTCCATGCTTCTTTGAGACCTTCAGTCCCTGAGCTGCCCTCACATTCCAGGACCTGCTTTTGTGTGGGCTCTTTCTTCTCCAGCTTTTCCTTGCACAGAACCATGCCCAGCTGACAAATCACACAATTCAGTGACTTGGCCATTGGCTTGGGCAAGAACAGAGATACCTGGATAATCTTTATCTGAAGAAAGGATACAGCTTCTGGCAGAAGATGACCCTAACCTGGTTTGATTGATGGGCTGCTGGGGGCAAGCATGCTGATCCAGGGAGAGTGGAGAGGAGGGAAGAGCCAAGGATAAGCAGTGGCTCAAATCTCTGAGCCTCCATTCCCAGCTAATTAAGACTTTCATGTTCCATGGCTGAAACACCAGAGCTTCTCAGCCTGGGAGGTTATATGGCCCCAATGTCCCAGAGAGGGACTGCCTCATGCTCTTTAGTCCAATTCCCCTCACAGCTTGCTCCAGGACCAGAAAAGGGTATCCCTGCTGTGCAGATGGGAATTTCTGGCTCTGATGTACATCCTCCATTAGGATCATGCTGGTTTTGAGTGAGATCATCTCACCCCAGCTGTCAGCCTGGTCCTGTGGAGATGAGTATCCCTGTGAGGGACTCATCCACCCTCTCTGATGTCCCTCATCCTTCCCTGCTCCAACTGTGGCATGCTGGAGGGGACCTCCCCTCCTGGGCCCCCATGGCAATGAGCTTATTATGCCCTCACACGTGAAATCTGATTATGCTTGCGTGACTCGAGTGGGATGATCCGTTCCTCAGCACCGTGAATCCCGCAGAGCGATAATCCACTCTGGAAAATTTCCTTTCTTTGTCCTAATGGGACGGCCACTGAGCCTCAGCAACGTTGCTCCAGTAACCCTGGTCCCATGTGATGCTTCCCCCATCCGGGATCCGGGTCACCAGCTGCTGTTGGAGAAGGAAAGATTTTGCAGAAGAGTGAGGAAGAAATGAGGCTGTTACTCACCCTCATGCCACAGCTGGCAGGAGTAGGGGATGTCCAAATGGGGCTCAGAGGTTATGGACCATGAACCCTATAGAATCCAGGAGGAATGAGGCTGGGGTGTGTCTGTATGTGTTTGTAGGGTAGGTGATGTGTGTTGTAGTTTTCCTCTACCCCAGTGCAGGTCTCTGTGTCCATGGGCAGCTGTTCAACATCTGTCGGGTGTTTCCTGATGTGGATGGTTCACCCATGAGATGCTGTGGCAGTAAGGGCACAATGTCTGGAAGATTTCAGCTGAGAACAAGGGGCCGTATTTTTTAGACCCTGGCTCTGCTAACAAGATGTGGAGGGAGTGCCTGGATGTTCCCACACATTGAACACACCTCACCCTCCTTCCCTGGGACACTGGGAGAGCTTCCCATCAAAAGGAGGTGACCTGCAGGGAGTCTGGGGATTTTACCTCCTTCTCTTGAACACAATCTGTAGAAAGATTGAGAAAGGTCGAGCAGTTCAGGCACACTGCCCTGTGAAATCAGCACTTGTTCCTGGCTCATCTGGCTACAGGTGGGAAGAGGAATCCGGGCTGGCCAAGGGTGCCAGCAGCCCCAGGAGGCTCTGCACAGGACAGTGAGGCAGTAACCCCTGGAGATAATTAGTTTGGCTTCTCCAGTTGTTATTAGTAGCTCAGAAGGGCTGTAACTTAGCTTGGTGCCAGACAAGAGGATTTGCACTTCCGATTGGGTTTTGACCATCCTGCTGCAGTTGATGAAGCAAAGCCCTTCTCAGAGGCATGAGGTTTGCAAACAGCAGCTTGTCCTGCCCTGAGGGGGAAGCTGCCTTGCCTTCCCCCCAACACACACACACACACCCACCGAGGGCTCTCCCTTCCCGTTTGTGTGAATAAAAATGAACCAGCCTGAGGGGTGAAATGACTGAAATGATTTCTCTCCCTGTTTCTCTTTGCAGACCTGAAGACTATATGAAGTTGTCCCTAGCCTCCTCCTAAAGGCATCCCTTGGCATCATTAAAGGCTTGAGAGAAATACCAAAACCAACCAAACACACCCATAAGAGAAATCCATAAACCCTCAAAACTTGGGATCCCCTCTTGGTCAGAAGTTGAGTTCTTCAAAACTCCTGTCAAGTTTGAGGATATCCTGTTGTGTGGCTCCACAGACAGGGGCTTGGCCCAAACAGTGACTTGAGTTGTGTTTGGGGGACTGGGAAGAACCTTCCTCCCTCTCCCCCCAGACAAAACCCAAAGTGAACACTAAATATGCAAGGAGTCTATTAGTTGTGTTTGCTACATATATTAGACCATGAAATCCATGTTGTTCCTTTCCTGGGGTGAGCAAACCATAGCTCTGCTCCCAGACCAGCTGGGACCTGGTACCAGAATCTCAAGCTGTTTTGTCCTGGGGCCAAACTCCTCTTTATGCTGGAGGGTGGTAACTGCCTGTGATTTCCAATGTTGTACAAAGCTGCTTCACTCCGAGGGGTGGAGAGACAAAGTGGGGTCCATGTGAGGGATGGCAGACGATGGCTGGGCTGACTCAAATCTTGCTTCTGTAGTTATTTTAGCAGAGAGCTGATTCTGTAGGTAGACAGGGGACTTAAGAAGTGACCAAGTTTGATAGTTTAGCTGTTCCAGTTGCAGTGGAGAGAACACACTTTGGCTGCTGCTATTATCTGCATCCTCACTTTTCCCTCCAGTTCCCAAGAGGAGAGACCCAAGGAGGCAGCTATGGCATCAGGGGTTCCCTCTGGCTCAGGATGAGACAGTGGAGGTCCTGGGAGAGGCACACTCCCCATTCCTCTGCCTGCTTGCTGTTCCAGTGCCCTCTTCTCTTGCAGGCCCATGGGAGCCAGAGCTCAGCGTTGCCCCTCAGCTCTGTCACACACAGCAGATGAATTTGGCTGGTCACATACTCGGTTTTAAATCAAACCCAGCCGGTTTTTGAGAGAGAGGAGAGGGTCCAAATCCTTTAGTGATGAAGAAACACCAGGCTGGGTGGGGATGTGTCCTCCAAAGCTTCTCTGTCACTGCCTCTTGGCTAACTCTGCAAACATATCAGGAACCCAACAGGCTGCTTTTTTTTTTTTTTTTCCCCTTTTTAATTCCTATGCAGACAATACTTGAAACCTTGTACACAGTTGTCCTTTCCAGCGCCTGGGGTTGGCAAATTCTTCATAAACTGGCTAATTTAAAGAACAGCAGGAGGCTTCAGCTTTAGATGAGGCTGGGCTGCCCCTTCCCAGCCGACAACTGCAAGCGTGTTCAGTGGTTTGCATATGAATTTAGGCACATCTGGACCCTCTGCTTCAACATCCCGCTGGTACAGCTGCTGTCTCCCCTCGGTGCTGGCTGGCTGACTGTGTCCCAAGCACCCAACTATGCAAAGAATGCCTTATATCCGTTGTGTTTAAGTTACATGGCAATATGTACATCTAGCAAAGTCGGTAGTTAAGTCCAGATTTTTGCTAGTGGCAGCAAGTCAAATTCTTTCTTCAACTCAAATGGCTGTCTGGTATTTTTTACTTTTGTTTGTTTTTGTTTGTTTTGTATCTGATGGTGGCTCTTATACAAAGGACTGTAATTCTAGTGGCTTGAATCTGTAAAAATTGCCTTTGTTTGGTCCAATAAACCTTTGAATAGTTTATTTGGTTTGTGCTTGTTCTCCCTATCTCTAGCAGCTTGTAACTTCTTCCTCAAGAGATTTGTGTTGAAAAATCTGGATTTTAGGTTAGAGGTACATTCTGCCCTCCTATGACTTTCATCCCATAAATGATTACATTCCCATAAATGATCAGAGGAAAAACCAGGGATATTCCTCTATTTCTGCTGAAGCAATGCAGTGTTGCAGCAAGATCCTGGTCTTGTTTGGCTGCAGAGCAATTAACAACATTCCCAATGCAGAGCTCTGCCCAGGATTTCAGCTGCTGTGGACACTTGGGTGCTTAGCAGTTCCTAAACCCCAGATCTCTAACATACCTGTGGCTCACTGCCTCAAACCCCCAGCTAACTGTAAAAGTCTTGGACTGCAATGTCTAAAAAGGGAGCTAAGTATGCAAATGCAATTGCCTATGAAGAAGAATTACGCTGCTTCAAAAATCCTTAATTAATCTATTTTGTTAGCAATAAATAAAACCCTGTTTGACCCTCCTGAATCCAAGTAGTTTTGAGGACAGCATTTATGAGAAGAATTATTTTATTTGTGAATGAGGTATGTCTGATCTGAGCTCATCCAAAACCAAACCAAGCTGAAGCACTACAAGGTTGTTTTGCAGGGTCACCTCTGATAAGAGAAGCTCCTCTTCAAAGACAGTTTCATGTTTGTGGTGCCTTACTCTATCTTCCCAGGCTCTTTTCTCTCTTTATCTTTGTTTTGCTGTCCCTTTGTAGCAGATTATGTAGTGTAAAGAACTAACAGCAGTAACAGCTCAATTTTCTATTTTCCAAATGCACAGTCATGATATTTAAAGTTGAGGGGAGAGCCAAAATGCATTGATGCTGTGCTTCAAAAAAAAGAGTGAATATTTTCTGTGGTCCTGATTTTGGAGACAAGGAAATGGCCTTCTGGAGAGGTTTCAGCAGTGCTGATGTCTGTGAAATAAGGAGTGAGGGCTGCAGACCTGTGTGAGCACTCCCAGCTGGGATGCTCTGCAGACACAGGAGGCCAAGCTGTGTATTGAATTTCTCCACACCAGACTGGCAACGTGCCCTCTGATGCCCAGCGGTGATCTAAAATAAAATATTGATAACTCATGACCCTGCTTCCCTTCCTCTTGTCTGGAAAGGGCAGCTGGATGCTCTTCCTGTGAGCACAAAACATTACAGAAGAGACAGACAAATCCAGGATTCAATAAGTGACAGATCCCACATCATCATCAGGGTATGTTTGGATGTGGGACCATTGCATTTTAATTGCCATAGAAAAGAACTGGCAAATGAGCTTGCTTTAACCAGGATCTGCTTTTTTTTCCTGCCCTGTTTGCTTCAGCAGTGCTGAGAGGACAGGCTGCTGTTCTGCTACTGCTGGGGCTTAGGCCAGGAGAGGGGAAAATGCAGAGCAGGAGCTCAGGAGCAGGGGAAGGAGGTTCCTCTGGCTCATTCCTGACTGTCTTCCTCTGATCTTGTTTGTGGCGTGGTGGCTGCTGGTGCACTCATGCTGTCCTTTCTTTCAAGCAAAGATTGTGCCCTGGTTTTGCCTGTCAATAGTTATTACTGCCCCTCCTGTTACAGCTGATAGCTCATCCACACAGGCCTTGCAGGAAGACTACCCCAGGTTATCCAGTGGCATGATTTAAATGGATTAATTGAATGGTTTAAAGTCCTGTGTGGGAAGCTTGTTGTGGCAGAAAAGAGGACTCTTGACAGCATGACCATGTTGGGAGTAAAAGCCAGATTCAGTGTTTTTAGCCCACAGGAGGTCTAAGGGTGCTGAACGAGTGGGAGGAGCTGGGATTGTGGCAGGTCTGTGCTCTGAGCTGTCACTGAGTTCTGCCCTCACACTCATGCAGGGACAAAATGAGCCCTGAAGTAACAGGAACTCCATCTGCCTTGTTACAGCCATAAAGCACTACATCCCCATTAGTTGTTTTCATCTCCCACAGGAGAGTCAGGAATGAGATGTGCTAGGCAATAGAGCAGCCTGATCCCGATCAGGTAGGAGTCTGGCAGTGGGAACATTCCATCCCTCAGCCAGCCCCCCTGCCTGGAGCCACATGCACATTCATCTTGCCCCAAAAGGGAATTTTGTAGAGTTGCATCAGTTCATGAGCTACTTGTAAACAAATGGCACTCCTGTGCTGCCCACCCTCCTGTTATCCCTCAGTGATGAGCAGTATAAGTCCTCCTATAAATAAAGCCCTCTCACAGATACCAATCTTCATGGGATGTACAATAGTTAACTGAGTCAGGGTAGGCAAAAATCAAGATCTCTTCTGTTGGGGGGAGAAGGGTGTTAATCATCTACTATGAGACTGCCTGGAGATTAAAAATCTGAGCTAGATGGTCCATTTGTCAGCCTCTGGCCACACAGGGAACCACCTCACTGCTGGACTGGCTACCTGGATCCATCTCACCATGGGACACTGGCAGACAAACTCGAATCAAAGCAAATTCCTATCCGTGATCTTACCTACCAGTGGCTGATTAAAGTCATGTCCACACTGGGAAGGAGTCTGCTCTCTAGCTTTAAGTTAGGATATGCATTTAAAATTTAATAGCTATTCCTGAATTACTCTGTATCTACATTACAGAAGGAAAGCACGCTGGGCTGTTGAATTTTAATCCAGGTTCATTATGGAGTCTGCTAAATTGGGACACGTTGGTTCTATAAAATTCCAGATGCCGAGTTATCTTGAAAGTCTAAGCATAGATAAGCCCTAAGGAACTCCAAAGCCAGTATTAAAGCAGGCTGGTTTATCTCCACGTTTAGGGAGCTGCAGAGAGACATGCAGGATGATGGGATAGATGGGAAGGGGGAGGAAGGAGAACCAGAGGCTATCTCTGCCTTATCTCACACAGACAGATTTCCTGCAGCCAGCAAGGTTTGTACAGTGGTCTGCCTTTGGCTCTGTGTTTCATTTGACAGTAGTGTTCTTGTTCCTGGACTGGCTATTCCTACTTCTCCTTTTCTTCTCAACAGGGTTCAGAGAGAGCAGCTGGCTGCCATCTTCAGACTGATGAAGGAAAAAAGTGACACATTTGGAGAGATGTCTGAAGGAGACATGAAGGAGCAGCTCAGGCTGTACGATATATAACCCTGCAGCCAGGGGAGGCTGTGCCCAAAAGCCACCTTGGCCCTTGTTCTGCAGGACACTGGAGGCTGTAGTGCTTTAAAAGTATCTCAGTAGTTATTTTGCAGTTCCAGTTTGTTTTGCAAACACATATAGGCCTGTGGTATGTATTTCAAAAGACTTGTAATTCCTCAGCCTTTTAATAACTTTTCTTTGCAGAGCTATCATCTCGTACAGCGATTTTTTACCTCTTTCTGGCTGGGTCATATGTCTCAGTCCTACAAAGCTGTTAAACTCACAACTTCTTTTCTGGCTGTGCTTTATGCAAATGAACTTTCAAACCTAGTCTTTCTCAATTTGACATCCCAAGAAAGCCAAAGATGATAGATGTAAAATGGATTAAAATAATAGAATAACTCAGGTTGAAAGGTCCTGTACTCCAACCTCCTGCTAAAAGCAGCATCAATTGTGAGACCAGGGTGGATTACTCAGGGCTTTATCCTGTTGAGTCTTGAAAATCTCAAAAAATGGAGACTGCACAACCTCTCTTGGCAGGGAGGCTTCCAGCCCTAGAGTCAGACAACAAACAGCCAAAAGCAAGGCATCAGTGCTCTGATCTGGGGCATGTTGCCCCTCATCTCCCTGGAAGGAACACTTCATCTTCCTTCACGATGGCTTTTGAAACCAATCCAGGTCAGTTCCAGCTGACCTCACTGAGATCATCCTCATGCCTGAAGAAGCTGCAGCAAACTCCAACCTGGAAACACAAACATCTATTCCTGACTCTGGTAAAAGGACCACGGAAAGGCTGCTGATTTGTCACCCAGAATAAACCCAGGATGGTTGTGTCCACCTCAGATCCTGCTCTTCTCATGCAGAATTATGTGGGAAAGTGTTGTGGCTCCGGTTGCACTGTCTGAGCTCTGGCTAGCTGGTGTGGGAGCTCAGCGACAGGCGTGGGGAACTGCAGAGGCACAGGGGCTACCAGCTGCAGAACCTTTGGGATATGTAATCCCAAAATGGGCAGGGACAATGACCCAGACAAAGGAGGAGAGGAAGGCTCTCCCTATGAGGTTCCAGTGAGGGTTTACTGAAGCCAAAGGGTTCAAGGAGAAAGAGCATCAAGACCTGGGGTGCAGCCAGAGGTGGTACAATGCAACAATCCATGGGGTGTCAGTGGGTGTGGAATTCAGTGGGAGGCACAAAGAATTACAACCAATGGGGTACCTAAAGGGGAGGATACAGGATCACAGAACCAACGGTACATCGAAGAAGATAGAACTTTCTGGATGAAAGGGAAAGGGTAAATCCTGATGGATAGGTGTTGGGCTGGATTAACTAAGGATTGTCAGGGAAGGGTCTGGAATAAAGGGTTTGGTTTACTTAATGGACAAGGGAAGTGGCGGGAATTCTCTTCAGAGTCATACCAACTCTGAGGGGATTGAAAGGAGATTCAAGGAACACACCACAACAAGAAAGTACATACTTAGGAAATCTCAGTGATTTTAACAAGTATTTTGAGCAGTCTTGAGGTGGTTTGAATAGAGTAAATCAATGGGCATTCCTAATTATAACTAAATGTCTTCTGGTGTGCTTATCTCTCCTATGAAATCCCATTAAATACTTTTTTATCAGGAAGGATTTTCTTAGTTTTAGGAACTGCTCACAAAGGGAGGCAACAGTTTCTGACCCAATTTTAGGGAATGATCACTTAAAAAATTAGTTTTGCTTTATTTTGTGTAATCATCTTCAGTCCAAGAAACCTAATATCTCATTATCTAGTCACTGTCTCCCAGTACAGTGTGTTCTATAACATCAGACACTTAGACTTTTAACAATCATTTTATCTTCTAATTGTTTTCACTTTCACAAGGCATATTTATAATGAGATCAAGCTGGTTTTACTGCCAATCATTACTTATTTAAATTTAATCTCTGAAATTTACCTCTTCTTTTTCGACATGAATGAATGAAGTCGAAAAAGTAGTCCCATGATGTGAAATATCACGCTAGCTTGCTGTGACCCTAGCACACAGTTTCCTTTATCAAGCTGTGCCAAGGGAGAAATGTAGAAAATTTGTATATGGGGCTTGTCCCTAGCTCAAAACTGAAATCAGGATCTTTTCCAAAACTCTTCATGAAAGCAAGCCAAGGAGAGATAAAGTGTAGTTGATTTTTAGTCTTTGTCTTGCAGACTTCACAGTTTATTTCCAAAATAATTTTATATTTCTTATGTTATTGTTGGGTCTTCTCTGAATAAGAACATATGTAGGGCAGAAAAAAGAAAACTCCTCAAACCCTTCAAATTCAAATTATGCCAGCAATAACACTGTACAAGGGACAGCAGCTGCAATTAAACCTGTCCTGTCCAGACCAGCTCCAAGCATCGTCACCAAATTGTTCAGATGCTGCTGAGAACAGGACAGTAGTGAAAAGCCTGTTATTTACTAGGCTCAAATTTATGAAAGAAATGGAGATAAATCAAAAAGCCTCTGCCCAAGACATGAAATGAAGAGGTGTCAAGATGTAAAACCCATGGGTTTTGAGTGGTGCATTCCTCCATGTGCATTGGCAAGGCTGTAATGAAGGGCATCCCGCTGAACACATCCGTGTGGGTCTGTGGAGGTGGTGGGGAGGGACCTGCAGCCATGGGCTATGTCCCAATTTGGCTGGGCAGCTCCTGAGGCGCTTCTCCTGCTGGACTCATCAATATTTATACAGGAAATTCCACCAGCTGCTGCAGCAGCATCTCCCCTTCTGGGTATTGTCCTCTAAATAATTGCAGAATCACAGAATCCATCCACAGACTCGTTTGTGTTGAAGTGACCTCAGAGGTCATCTAGTTCCACCCCAAAAGGGGATGGTGGCATTGGGGGATCCTTGTCAGGGGCGGTGGCACTGGGGGTGCCCAGGAGAGGGGAGGATGACAGCACCGGGCATCTCTCATGAGGGGATGGCGGTACTGGGGGGTCCCCATGACAGGATAATGGCAGTGAGGGGTCCTCATGAGGGGACAGCCACACTGGGGGTCCCCATGATGCAGTGGCTGCACACAGGGTCCCCAGGAGGGGATGGCAGTACTGTTACCAAAACCGCGGGAAAAACAAAAACCCTCCAA